>PVHY01009623.1:0-55422 GCA_004024945.1 Uropsilus gracilis
AGGCCTCACTTTCAGCTTCCCTAAGTGATAAGTGGACATGTATATTTATGCATATGCGTTTTTCTGAGACAAAGGTGACAACAATCACTAATTGCTGGTGGCCACTCTGAAGCTTCCTAAAGGCCATCAAATATTAAAGTCTGTCCACTATTGGGAGATGGAACCCTTGCTCCGCTTTGTAAATGACTGGGTCTAGGGCCTGAGACTGTTTTTCTAGCTAGCAGATGATCAAGGGACCTCCCAGAGACAGAAGGAAGGAGCAGTCAGCATTAAAGTGTGCAGAAAAAATAAAGAACACCTGTTAATCTGAATGACATAAAGAAAAAGCTTTGAGTATAAGTATATCCCAAATGTGTAGCGGATATGCGCACAATAAAAAGAAAAAAAGGTTTGTTGTTTATCTGAAATTAAATAACTGGCCTTCCTATATTTTTATTTGTGAGCCAGGCCCAGGTGAAGGGGGTGGGGAATGAGACACCTGTCCTGAGCCCCTAGCTGCATCCCTGTCTTGTCATTCCTTCCTTCCTCCCTCAGCCCTACTCCTACCTCCCTACTCTCTTCTTCAGGCCTGAGAGCAGAGAAGGAAAGGCAGAAGGTCCCCGGGTCGGTGGTAGGGGTAGGAAAGTGTAGGGAAAAGACAAAGTGATAACAAGACAGAGTGACAGAAAGAAAAGTCTACTGAAGAGAGACAGGACTTTTATCGAGGCAGCTGGCCCAGTGGAAGTGGAACAGTGGGCGGGGGGGAGGATGTTGGCACCACAGATTGCCTAGTTAAAACAGTGAGCCTGGGTTCCAGCCCCTGAGATGGCAGCAGGATCCACAAAGCTTCTTAGAAGTAAATTATCTCCCTACGAGGCAGCCTGGGCCCCAGCAGAGAGGAAGCAGAATAGGAACCGATTACTGCTGACAAGCGAGCTTTCTTCTTCTTCTTCTTTTTTTTTTTAGTCTTCTCAATCTTATTCTCTAAAAGATTCATTCCTGCCATTAGTCTGTATGGTCTAGGGTGCAGGCCTCCGGACTCCCAAAGATGCATGAGAATCATGTTTTTATTCCATCTGAGGAAAAGTAGGTGGCTGAGAGGGCTCTAAACTGAGCCTTGAACCCAGACAGATGGTGCCAGGGACAGCATGTCTCTGTTTGCCCAGACCTTCCGACCTCATCACCTATCTCCTTTCAGGATCATGGCACTACACCCTGCCCTGCCCTGACCCCTGTACCCTACCCCCATCAGCTCAATGATGGGATCTCTGCACTTCCCCCCAAAACTGGCTGCTTGCAAGTGGTGTTTTAATCCAGTCCCCTCTGTGCTATGTTCAAAGACAAGCCCTATTGGTTTACTGAGGGCTTCCTGCACAGACCTTGCATGACTTTATCCAGAGCTGCAAGAAATCACACCAGTCAGCCTGTATCAAGACAGGGACAGCCCCTGTCCCTGCGCCTCTCCCAGCCCTCACATAGAGCTACCTCTAGAAAGAATGACATGGCATGCCCCCCCCACTCCCTGCCCCATTCCTGCAGTATGGAAGGGCTGTGAAGGCCAAAGAGAAGAAAGGAGGAAGCCAGGAGGATTTAAGCCTCCTGTGAATATGTGGAAGGGAGCTCTCAGTGTCAGGGACTGTTTCATACAGATGTTAGATATTTCCTCTCCTGTTGGTATTAAACTTCCACTGATATCTTCCACTCATCAATCCCTTATTTGTTCCTGGGACATCTGGGAGTAAGTCTAGGTTCATTTGTCACAACAAACAAAAGCCTAAATACATATCTAATATAAACATACATATGTATATATGCATATATGTTATATTTACATTAAATATAAACATATTTTTATGAATATAAAAAAATAAAATGTGAAGAAGGTATTGAAACTTCCCAACATTCCCCCCCCTAAGTCTAGCTCCCTTGCTTTTGCCCCAGATGACTTGGGGTTCAGACTCTTGCCCACTAACTTCCAGTTAGCCAAAATCCATTTCAAAGTGTGGTGCCTAGGACTGGACACAAGGTTCCCACACAGAATGGAATATCACCCCCCTTCATCTGTGCACCATACCTCTTTTAATGTTTTTTTGAGATTTAATAACTTTAACACTGAACCCCAGTCACAGTGAGGGAGGGAAAATCTCCAGAAATCATATATTTGAGGGGCCCTGAAGCAGGTAGAGGAATTCCGAAGCTCTGAGGTTAGCTTTAGCATGTACTACTTTCTCAGCCCCATTTTTTTTTCTCCTGCTCTCTGCCACCCAAAGCCCCCTCACCCTCTCCTGCCTTCTTTTCTTTTTCAGCAACTCTTTTCTACCTCTTTTCATCCTGACATCAAATAACTGCATGACCTTGGGTAAGTCACTTTGCCTCCCCAAAGCTCTTGTTCTTCATCTGCAAATAGCAGTGATAGTCCCTGGGCTGTTTAATTGCAGGGCCTGCATGAGACTCAATAGAGATTATTAATGGATGAGAAGGCACTTTGAAAACTATTCAACACACCACAAATGAAAGGCATTATTTATTTATTTCTCCTTTTATTTATTAATCTTACACATGACCCTGTGTTGGGAATTCCACCAAGGGAGAAAGATAAGCAGAGCTCACTGCTGCTCTGAGCTTGGATCCTGGAATGTTGGGGCTGGAGCAGCCTTGGAGAGCAGAGAGCACAACCCTTTATTTTCCAGATGGGAAGCTGAGATTTAGAGAACAGTAAGAGTCCATGATGCTTACTAAGCTGTTTCTCAGCACTTAGGGGCATTAACTTATTTAATCCTCCAAAATCCTATGAAGCAGGTGCTTGACTTAAAAGATGAGGAACCAGGCACCGAGAAAAGCAATAACTTGTTCCAGGTTGTGTTGCTAACAGGAACAATATCAGAAGTCCAACCTAGGCAGATTTGTTGCAGAGCACACACTTCTCACTGCGGTGTGGTCATCCCAAGTGCCAGGAGCAGAGGCTGCAACCAGTGCTCCCAGCACAGGTAGCCCCACATGGAGGCACAGACAAGCAAGTGCCACAGATGGGGTCCAGGAGGCCCCATTCCATGATACCCACCATCACTTTGGATACCCATGGATTTAGGATTTATAGGTCTGGGCCAGAAGAAGAAACTTGGAGAAAAAGGATGCCTTGAGGAAAGGGTCTCAGGCATAGGGAGAGACTATAAAACTTACTTAAACAGGGAGAAGCAAGGGAATAAAAACTAGCACTGCCCCACTCCACCAAAAAATGGAGGTAGAGAGGATGGTGTCCAGTGCTATTTGGGCATTCATTTACTACCCACCCATTGGTACCTTCTTCAGCATTGTATAAGGCAGGGGAGAGGACAGATGAGGACTCTGATTTAGTAGGTAAGTAAAACATAAATGGGCCTAACAAATCACTCCTGAATATCTAGGAGGTACTCAACCCTAAACACACAACAGCGACAGGAAACAGAGCTGAGCCCTACATCTCTTGTTCTGGAAAGTGCCCCAAGACTGACTACAAAAATTGCTGGGGCGGGGCGGGGGAGGTGGGAAGTGCGAAAGGCTGAAGTGGATGCAGCTATAAATTCAAAGTCAGGAGCCCTGAGTTCTGACTTCAGATCTGAGTCTTGCTCATTCTGTGATCTTAAACAAATCTCTTGACCTTTATTGACTACCATCTTCCTATCTGTAAAATGGGAATAATGATCCTACCTCTCTTCTTGGGAGACTTAAAATAGATATGAACTTAGAGCACTGAAAGGACTTGTTGATTTAAGAAGTACATCACTTGTGAAGAGGTTGACAGAGATGGCCAGGGAAATAGGGGTGAAGTGACTAGAAAAAGGGGCAGAGTGATGGTTGGGGCGCTGACTCTGGGAACCAAGATGGAAGGAATGGGTAGCCCTCAGTCTCCTGCTCTGGAGCCCTCTGTCACCCATTCTACTCAATGCCAGACATGAGCTCACAGCTGTAAAAAACTAGACCTGTGGTCCTGACAAGGAGAGATCCAGGCATGGGAGGCCTCACGCCCTGTCAGTGACATGCAGGAGCACAGTAACATGTAGTAACACAGAGTCACCTTGGAACAGAAGTCTTCAAGACCCAGTGAAGAGAGTGCAGATGTTTCTGCTAGAGAAAAGATGACTCATGGCACATTAACTCACCTCCTCATCCAGGACTCCTGTCACTATCCCCACCGGACTCCGTGCAAGCCAAGCCCCCAGGGGCATGCCCATTTACCCCTCAACTCCACACTAGGTTGAATAACCCAAGCTAGCAGCCAGTAGGAGGCCAGAAGTAGAGCCATAGTCGAGGTCCTCAAGAAAGAACAAGGACACACTAGACCCCAGAACCCCCAGAAGCTTGTCCTAAGGGATGCCTGTACTGTACAGCCTGTTGGGATGATGAACACTGGATAGGCTCTGGGAGCACTCTCTGTCCCCACATCTTTAATAGTTCTCCAGTGCCTACTTGGTAAGAGTGAGAATCTCTTTCCAAGGCTCTAATCTGTTTCCGAAACATCCCCTCAGTCTTCTGTATCTAAGTCATTCTGCCCTTTCTCCAAGCCTTTCTCCTATTGAAATCTCCAACCTCCCAAACCCTTCAGTATCACAGAGAGCAGAATCTGAATCCTGTAACTTATCAGCAGCAGCCCTTAGGCAAGCTACTGATCCTGCCAGTGACTTTGTCTCTGCATCTGTATAGTGGGGTAGGTGAGATTAAAAGAGTTTATCAACAGCTCTTCTCAAATTTCTATGTGCACTGTTGCCAGGGGAGTCCGAGTGAGTCAACAGTTCTGGGTTCCAAGTGTCTGCATTTCTTTCAGACTCCCAGGTGCAGTTTATGGCAACATGGGTTTAAAATACCTCACCTAGTGCTTCGCAGACAGTGCTAGCATACTGGCTCTGGGGTGACGAGTTATGGGACTTGGGTTAACCCCGGAAGCTCAACTCCAAAGCTCCTGTCCACCCACCACAACAGCTTAAAGGTGCTAGAAGTTTTTTAAGGGCTGCAATCCCACAACCCAACCTTTTAATACTAATCAAGTGACCAAGAACCTCAAAGATGGCCCCAAGGGACCTTCTTCCCAACAAATGGCAGCTTTGAGAATAAAATAGACAAGACAGCGAATCCCAAGAGACACAACTGAGGGATGGGTGTGGGCACCAGTTTTGCCTGGCATTAAGGAGGGGGTGCTGAGGTAGCTCTGTGAGCTGGCCCTCAGGTCCCTGTACCCTCTGCAAATGGTGACCCCCAAACTTGGACTGAGCCTGCTTCTTATCTGTATCCCTGGCAAACACCCCCTAGGAGACAGATGAGATGGATCCTGGAATCCAGAGCTGCCTCCCTGCACCAGCTCCAACCCCAGTGTGACCCAGGTACAGAACCATGCCTCTTAAGGCTCCCTTTACCGGCAACTTGAGGGGAATCTAATGGCATCTACCTCTTTCCATGAGACTATAAGGAAGTGGCTAGGGAAGGAGATGAACAGAGGTGCAAGGCCATGAAATGGAGAAATAAAACACCCAAAGAGAAAAATACCACTTGTACACAAAATAGACTTAATTGTCAGGAACCAGACACACAGTATCACAAAAGTTAAGGTCATTTGCTATGAAACACACTCACTGTGGTTTTGTGTTATTCTCCATTCACAATCACAGGATATCAACAATGTTGGTAGAAGAGAGAAAGGAAGGAGTGTCATCCAACATGGAACAAGTCAACCCTACTTACCTCTTTGGAAATGAGGCAAAACAAGATAGGTAGTTAATGGCAGCAAGAGAACTGGGGCCATGGCTCCTTCTGAAGCAACTTAGCCCAGGAGGGAGCCCCAGAGATAAGAACCCACCCAGGAAAGGGCAGGTGGACTTTTGCCTCTTACAAGGTTCGAAACATTTGACTGCCTGTCCACATACCCTACAAGCACAGAAGACCCTAGAAAATGAGGCTGGTCTCAGGTGCCAGTGGCAATATGGGAAGAACCAAATAGACTGGAACTTGAGCCCTGCCTTACCCTTCACCCACTGAGGCATGTTGCTTGGACACCTTTCAAAACCTTAGTTTTCTCATTTAATCAAATGAAGATAATCGCATTCTGCTCACAGGGTTGTTGGGAGGATTAGATGACTAAATGAAGTCATCTCTATGTCAAAGTACTGACCCTACTAGATTCTCAGTATTGCAAAAAGTCCAGGTCCCTAAATAAGAGGCAGTCACTGGGAGGAAGCTGACCACTCCTCCCACATATTTTGTCTGTCTGCCTTCCACTGCTTCCTACCTCCTCCTCTGTCACTCCAAGTGTGCCATAGTCCCTGCAACTCCCTTTCCCCCTGCCCACCCAGCCCAGTAAGCCTTACTGAACCCTCAGAGGTGCACATATCAGTTAGGTCTCACAACAATCCTCACTGTACCTGTTCTATGAGGAACCAGAGATGTTGGGATACTTGCCCCAGGTCACACAGCAGCAAGCTCACGTGTGAGCAACCTCATTGTCTCCAAAGAGTGTTATCAACTAAGCTACTCCCTGAACCTCCTCTGCAGCCATGGAAAGAGTGCCGTGTAGAGCTTCAGGACCTAATTTTAGCTCTGCCAGGATGGGAGAAGTTGCTCTCCTCCCAGGCCTCTGTTTCTCCAATTGTAACAAGGACCGTGACCTCTCAGAGGCTCCAGTTCCGATGTCCTCTGATTCTAATGAACAGGAGTAAAGGGAAGTTTTGGTTCTCCACCAAAAAGTGATGTCTCTGTCAGAGGAATGACAACCAGGCCATGGGAGACCTACGGGCAGCCTAATTGCCTCTCCTAAGGACAGGTTCACACCTTACTGCTGCTGTCTTCATCTGCTCATGCCTGCCACCTGACAGGAATGAGCCGGGTGTAGCTGTTGCTGAACGGGAATCTCTGATCTGGCTTTGGATGTAAATCTCTTGTACACAGGCTCTTTCCCACTCACTCCAAGTCCCCAGGGCTCTATGATCAAAGTGTCTTTACTGTAAGTCTCCCAGGGCTGGCATAGTCTGGCAGGAGAGGGGAGATAGTCAGAAAGGCTCCAGCTGGGGGAGAGTGGTCCAAGGGAAGTCTCCTTCCTGGCCTGCTTGGGGGTGGGTGGGAGCCAGGGTCCTAGTGGAGCGGAGGCCAGCAGGAGGGAACGACAGGTGGGAACAGGTTGGGTGCTAGATCTTTAAAAATGAATGCCGTCCCACACCAGCTAATCTCTGTTGAAGTAGGAAATGAATTCCAACCTGGGGTGGTCCCAAGACATAGCAGACTGACTGTGAGATGCAGGAAGAAAAGGGATTTCAACTTTACCCTATCCCTCCCATGACCAGATCTCCCTGATCCCAGTTTTTCATGAATGCAGTTGTCACAGTAAATCCTCCCTATCTCCTCGACTGTGAGATGGTGCCAGACTCATGCAAAGAACTTAACCGAATGTCTGTATAATGGGGTGCAACAAGCAGTCTCCTCTTTTTCTCCCTCACTGAACCTCAAGAGCTTAATTTCTGAAAGTCTGTAACAAGCTCCACCTCCCCTTGTAAGTCTCAGTTTCTGCACCATAGAAGACAGCTAGCAACTAGCACTCACTTTTCCAGGTGCATGCGACTTATGGGGCATGTGACAAATGCCTAGCACTTAGAAGGGTCCCTGCATGTACACGAGGGCCCCACTCCCACCCCAGGTCCATCACAGGCCTTCTTATTGGGAGCGGTCAGTGTTTCTAGGGCAGCAGAGGCTTGGGAACAACCTGCCATGTGGGGCCACCTCTGATGGCCCCCAGCTGTCATTCCAGGAGCTCAGTCAGAAAGAATGGCATAGCCCTGGCCTTCTCAGCCACCAAGCAAGTATTGCACAGAGACCAGCTAGTTGAGGCTTTCTCTCCTGGCTGAGTGTTTACAGGAGAGTGGAGGATAGAGAGAGTTAGGCCAGGAGAGAGGGCACTAGATCTCCACCACCTCCCACACGGTCGCTGTAATAGTAGCTGCTCAGATTCATCGAGCTCAGATTCACTCCCCACAGATAAGCAGGCTAATATATCTCTGTCAGAGACTCTCGCTCAAGGGCGGTGCCATAAATCCTGGGTGGGAGAGAGCAAATAAGAGAGCCAGCCACTCCTTAGCGAGTATCTTTCCTCCCAGGGCCTGTGGCTCTGCGCTTGGCAGGCAGGATAGGAGCCTGCACAGAGCATAATCCGCAGTTTTGTGTCTGATCCATCAGTAACCTCAGGAGAGAAACCTCCCCGCTCTCCTCGCTGGCTGAGACAAACGTCTGTTTCTCACCTCCCCTGAAGCTGGGAGTTTAATTCTCCCCCTGGACCAGGATCTCTCTGGCTTAATGGAACAGTTGTGTGGCAGCCTGTTTGTGTTCTCCAGCTCAGGCCACCCTTTCTAGTCCAAGCTTCTGAGGAGAGAAAGGGATGCACACAGGATGGAGGGAAAGGTGGGAAAGAGAGGAGGGTCCTCTGGCAGAGAAAGGGGGTCAAGACCCCTATACATAGATCTTCCCATCTGTACAATGGGTCTCCAGTCATTCATTCAACACATATTTGCTGGTCAGGTCCTGTTCTGGATGCTCTACCTCATCATGAAAAGGCAAGATCAAGTCTTGAGCAAGCTTGCCTTCTGCTGAAAGAGACCTACAGTGTCAAGATATTAATATAAACATATACAGAAACTAGATTCTTTCAGATAATAATGGCTATAAGGAAAGGTAAAAAGGTGCTGGAAGAGAAAGAGAGCAGAGGGAGGGTACCATTTAAGCTAGAGGTTTTGGGAGGGGTGAGGATGTGGTGCGTGAGTTGAGGTCTCAGTGATAAGAGGAATAACCAAATAAGAACATGGGAAAAAAGCTTTCCATGGAGAGGGAATAGCAAATGCAAAATCCCAAGTCAAGGAGAAATTGGCCATGTTCAGGCAGAAAGGAGTCAGTGGGATATAAGGGTGGTTGGGGGTGGGGAGCTTAGGGAATGAAGTTAGAAGGCAGAGGATGATCACCCAGGGTTTTGTAGATCACAGTACTGTGTGTGGATTTTATCTGTAATGAGAAAATTTGGGCAGGTTCTCAGTTGGGGTAGGCTACGACCTCACTTAGTCCAACACAGATCCCACCTGCTACTTTGCAGAAGAATGGAAGGGGAAGGAGTGGTAGCACTTATGAAGGAAGGAGACCCTTCATAAGTATGAAATTTGATCCAAATGAGCTTAGAAAGAAGGCAGGTAAAATGTTGATTTGGAAGGGCAGATTCAACAAGATAAGACAAAGAGTCAGGCACTCCAGCCCTGCCAGGAAGTGGCCAGACCACCTTCTCACATTTCTTTTACCAATTCAACAAACATTTATCAAGCACCTTCTGCATACCAGGTGGTAGGGAATCATGTAGGAGTAAAATGTTATCCCTGACCTCAAGGAGGTTACTGGCTAGTAGAGGAAATGGGCGAGGAGACACATGGCTTTGAACCCAGACAGTCAGTGGTCAGCCCCAGGATGAGAGATGAGGGAAAGGCTTCCCAGGGGAGGTGACCATCACCCAGCATTTACAGGAGAGGCAACTCAAAGAAGAGGAATCCCAGACCGTTAGACCCAAAGTCTCTCAGAAGGCCCAGGCCTGCACCCAAGTCCATTCTGCTGAGTCCTTTCTGTCAGGAGCTCACATAGAGAGGACCCACCAAACACCAGACAGAGTCCAGGCCCCAACCTCTGAGTCTCCCAGCTGAGGTCCTAGATATCATGGAACACAGGCGTCATCCCCACTGGACCCTGACTCAACTCCAATACACAGAATCTGTGACATAATAAATGCTTGCTTTACACCATGACACTCTAGGAAAATCTGTTACACAGACAGAGTAATAGCACAGCTACCCATCATCTGCCCTTATTACAAAGTCCAAGTTCTTCAAAATGATTCACTGGGCCCTCCTTGGTTTGTCTGCCTGCTATTGGGGCTCAAGTCTTCCCTCTTGAGCTTCTACCAGATTGAAGAGCCTGGAGTTCTAGCACAGGCAAGACCCCACATTTCACTCATGTTCTTTCTTTTTTCCCAGGGCACTAGTTTCCCCTCAAGGACCCTGACTAAATGTGCCCCAAATCTCATCCAGACCCCACTTCCTATGGGCAGATTTTTATGCTGCCCATGAGATGCAGCAAGGCAGTGAGTGTCCTCCTGTGCCCTTGGGACACCCCCCACCTCCAGCACAACAGTAAGCACTCAGTTTGCTGCTGGTGTCTGTGGTCCTGTTGGTGTCTATGGTTCTGTTTCTTCTCCCTCAAGCAGAGTGACAACTTTGTCCCTTGCACTGTCTACTACATGTGCATTAAAAAAATGTACAGTTTAGTATACACATGAGTTCTTCCTCACTGGAGTGACTGAACATAGATGAGACATGAGCCCTCCTATGTGTCAAGTCTTGCAGGGCACAGCGAGGACCTATCTGCCTCAACTCGGGTTGGTGAGTGCTGTCTATAAGGGAAGAACCCAGTGCTAGGGCAGCCAGAAGGACAGCTCCTATCCAAGGAAACTTCCTGGAGGAAGTGGCTTTGGAGCTTTACTTTAAAAGGATGAACAGGAAAAAAATAAATAAAAGGATGGACAGGACTCCAACTATTGGACATAGAGGGGAAAGAGGCAGTCAGGGAAACTGCTTGAATGAAGAACAAGGCAGCACTCTTCAACAGGGCAATCCAGGGACCACACTTTGAGTAACTGGTTTAGAAGAAAGACAAGGATTCCAAGACCAAGGTTCAATGTTAGATAGAGGAAAAGTTGCCTTCACAAGGAAGAAACCAACCTCTATGCCAGCTAGTCACTGAGAGGATACAGATGGCAACTGTTTGGATCAGGGTATGAGGAGTGGCTTTGGGCTAGAGTTAGAACCAAGGGACAGGACCCCCAGACAAGACAAAGCTGCTCTCTGTCTGTGAAGGCATTCATACCCAGCTCCATTGTGGGCCAGGCTGACCACCATTGCTACCAGGCTGGTACAAGCCTGTCCTCTGTGCACCTGGCCCTTGAATTCTGTTAGAGCTATGGGAATGTCCCCAGGCATGCATGTCTTGCCACAATGCCCTACAATTTCAGAAGCCCCCAGAATTGTACTCCAGGTAAATACTAAGCAGCAACTTGGGTAATGTGTAGACTCTTAATTCTAGGATATTTAGAATCAGATGGGGCCCCCAAATGATAAGGCACTAAAAGAAAGGTTTGCAGGCTTGTGGGCCTGGGCAACAGAGAGAGAGAAACTGATTCAAAGTTTGCCTAAAGGCAGGGCAGTATCTGTGTGAATCTGTCAGAATCTCTGCCTAAGGGCAGAGTTGGGTGGGAAGAGGGTAGGACTTCTGGGCAGGAGGATTAAAACTGTGGGTAGAGAAGGCCAGTCAGGCTGTGGCAGGCTCAGAGGACCATGGCCAGCACACTGTGCATGGTCCTGGGGAATGTTCCGGGGGGCTGGCAAAAGAGGTTCTTGCCTCAGTTTTTCCTATTTGTGAAATGGGAAGATGCCCCACTCTTCCTGTCCCTGCTTCCTCTCCCAGTGAAGAGGTGAGATAAAGGTCCCCCATACCTGGCCCCCTTGGAGACGAGCACAGGATTAACATGAGGATTATGCTCCTATAAGGAGCTGACTGTACTCTACAGGAAGCAGGGCTCAGCGAAGCATCCAGCCTTCCAGGGAGAGAGATAACAAACCAGAGCGATAATGCCAGCAAGGAGGGTGGAGAGCTTCCAGAGGGGTTTTAGGAGATAGGAGAGGAGAAAGCACTGCTAATACAGAGGGCGGAAGCAGTGCTGCTCCTGATGCCTCTGATAGGGCTTTTGAGCTCAGGCCTTCCTGGGGAGCGTGAAAGGGAGGGTGAAAGGCAGATTGGAGAGACCAGGCAATATCTAGCAGATTCTGCCTCACTCACTGTTCCTGCCCCTCTCAGGCCTCAGGAGTAGAGGTTACAGTGAGGCAAAAAGCACAGTGGAGCATCAAAGACCTCAGACCCATACTTTCTCAGGGCTTAGTTGTCCCAGCCCGTTCCTTAGTTCCTCTGAGTTGCAGAGAAAGGAGGAAGTCCTATGGGTACACACCGTGGGCCCCCACTGATGCCTGGGCTCTAAGGCTCTTGCCCCCTGCAGCACAGACTAAGGCCTTCGTGCAGCTCTGCCCTTATCAGAGGAAGACATGAAGGCCTGGGCGGTCGAATTTTCCTGAATTCCGCACTACTGTCCCCAGCTACCAGCCTTTCTGGGATCTGGGGAGGCAAGTGACTCCTGAGGTGAGAAACTGGAGTGTCCAGGCCTCAGGAGAGGTCCCTTGTCACAGGAGAGGCAGCTCTCTGGCTAGGCCTGAAAAGATGGGGGGTTGGGCCAGCCAGTGTGAGGATGTAGAGGGTACAGCTGACAGTAGGGCTGAGCTAGGTTGAGAGTAGAAAAGAGGCAAAAGCTGTCAGTTACTGGAAATCTACCATGTGCCAGGCATTTGATTAGTGGAAATTATCCCATGGAATCCACTGGGAAGTTTGTGAAAAGGACTCACTATATATTTCTTTGTGACTCTCACCCAGAGAGGTTCAGTGACTAGCCTCTGGTCGCAGCTAAGAACTGGTAAGCCAGAGTTAAGCCCAGGGCAGGTGGAGCCCAAACCTGGAGGTCTGACTTCCTTCAGTGAGGGGAGATGCTTGGTGTCAGTGCCTCCAGAAATAAATCCACACTGCGTCTGGGGCTGGAGAGGAGGTAAGTCGCAGTCTTTGTCTATGGAGAGGACTCTCCAATTAATATGCCAGTCAATCATCAAACAAAGTTCCTGGGACTCTGGCCTCTCTGTGCCCAGAAATTTGTCTCATATATTAATTTTTCAATCTGATAAAAGTTGCTTGTCTCCCAATCACTTCTCTGCCCCATTGAAGAGAGGCAGATCCTGAGTCCTGACTGACCCCAGGGGTACAAATGCTGTTAAAAAAAACTTCAGCCTTCAAATGAGGCTCAAGGCACCAGGCAGGCTTGCCACCCAGCTGTGAGACTGTGTGAGTTCACAGAGGCGCCAGTTCTGCACAGGGTGGTTGACATCACTGAGTCCCCTCAGCAGCCCCACTGCCCCATGACCCAGCAGTCTCCAACATCTGCCACTTCTCACCAGCCTTGTGCAGTAGCGCTCACATCCCTGAGCTGCAAGTTGGCCTCCACTACCTCCTGCCTCACCTGTGTCCCTCATTCACACATCCATTACTGGGTTCACTCGTTACCTACAAACCCAGCACCTCTCATACACCCACACCCAAGCTCAGCTCTGACCATCAGACTGAACAGTGTACCTCCTACTGCTGAAGGTAATGGGGGGGGGCACTGTGGGAGTCCACAGGTTTGTGGACAGAACATTTTAGAAAGCTGTGGTAAAGGGTAGAATGTGGTGACCCTGGGGCTTCAGGAGAAAAAAGGGGGCATCAGAAGGCATCCCAGGGCAATCTCAAAAGATGAATAAGAGTGAGCTTTCTGGGCTTTTCCTGTTTTCCACAAACTGAAATTCTACTCAACCAGTAAGACCCAGCTTAAAAATCTCTCTCCGATTCCCTTAACCCAAATCAGTCTCCATTTGCCCTACTATTCACACACCCCTTCCCCATGACACATGCTTCTATCCTTATCAGTGCTCAGTAAATGGTGCTTACAAGACCCTCTGAGCACACTGTGCAGCACACTACTCAGAAGGACCATTCTGAGGTGAGAACAGTACTCCATGGAGTTCTGCAGAGCACAGCCTGGGCATAGTACATGGCAGCCTGGGCCCATGGCTGGATCTTCTCTCCATCAACCCCATTAGCATTCCAGTGCAAAACACCAGATTAGTCTTCACTTTTTCCTCTCCATTGCCCACTGCTCTGTTCCCCTCTATCCAACAGGCCCCTCCACTTCCTTCCTTTACACCTGACCTCAGCTTCCAGTGGCCTCTGCTGATATGGCTAATCATGTTTAAACTGATGACTGCAATGGTCCTGCTCAATTCATGTTCACAGGATTCTCCTTTGAGCATGATTTCAAGACTATATTGATTTCCAGACCAGGAAATCGGCACATGTGTGTGGTTTAAATGGAAAAGATCAGCAACATCATTGGCCATCTACTGCATGCCAGCCACCATGCTAGAGGCTTTCTGTAGCCAGATACAGATTGTTTTATGGGGAAAACGAGAGCATGCTTTCTGCTCCAGTGCTGAGTATTGAATGGAGGGATTGAATTGCCTCCAGCAAGACTAGAGGCATTTATTGAATGCATGTTTTGAATACAGATAGGCCACTGCACATATAACACACTCCATGTTCCATCCTCTCCCTTCACTCCCTCTCTGAGTGTCTGCTAGCCCCATGAGAAAAATAGATACCTGAACCAGGCACAGGTAGGCCTGAGCCTGTATTCCTAGCTGTGGAGCTTGAGTCAGTCATTTAACCTCTCTAAACCTCGCTATCATAGAGGTCGTGTTAGAAGCACCCTGAAGTCTCTCAAGGATTTTCAGGACTTCCCTTTCCCAAGTGTTTCACATGCTACCTGCCCTCCATTAAACAATACACATTAGTTATTCATATTAATTACTGTGGTCATTTGGAAAACAGTTTCTTATGTTGCTGAGGTTTCCATGCCAGCATGATGTGCAAGAGTGGTAAGCATGAGTGATGGCAGGAGTTGCATCAATCTCATTGCCATACCTGTCCCCTTGGGTCACCAGGAGTTGGGGAGCAGCCCAGTGCCTGCTATCTGGGCAAGTACTACCCAGGACACTGGTCCTGCCAGATCTACTTTCATGGAAACACTGTCACAGCATCAAGGAAGGAGAAATAAATCAGGAGTGTTCATCCAGCCCCCACAAGAGTGCCAAGAAGCTGAGAGATGATCAGGCGAAATTCCCTATATAAATACAATTCCCTAATGGATTCACTGCACTGGGGGAGATGTCGTTCAACTGCCTATTTAACAAAGCTGTTTAAAGAGGGAGACAGTGGGGATCATGTTTTATGTATTAGCTTTGAAAAATTCTCTTGAAAATTTGTCTCAGTCATCTGAATGCTGGAGTTCCAATAAAACATCAAGTTTTGTGATATATGTTTTGCAAGCTATACACACATATCCTAACAGTTTTCTCCTGCTTTACCCCCCCTTACCCCCCATCCCTGGTCAAATCCTCAAGAGATACATTTAATCCTCTCCATCCCCAAAATGTTCTAAGGCAAATATGAAATATCATTTTTCATGTGTGCATTAATAATTCAAGCTTCACACCAAGTTTTCAAACTGGATAGTCTTCCTAGACCAACATGGAAATGTCTGGGTCAAATACACTTTAAAGAAAAATTCCTTTAATTAGTTTCTTTTGAACACCACACAAAGGCCTGGCTTGATAACTAGGCAATTTATTGCCATCTTGACATTGCTTCATGTTTATCAGTTAAATGATTCTATTGCACTGGAAATAGCACATCTCAGCTCCAAAGGACTTTGCAGGTTTGTATATTTGCTATTCCGCTCCTTGCATGCTTCCTATAAGGCACTGGGCATTGTTCTCTCTGGTCTGAAGGCAGAGAACAGACTGACCTGGAGATTAAAGCAGTTTGGTGGAGGTCACAGAACAATGGGAAGTCAGAGTTGGTTAGAACTCAGATCTCCCTCTGGCATCCTAGCTGTTGTTCCATCACCCCAACCTGAATTTTCTTACCTCTGAAATGGGAATGATGTTGACACCTCCTTCATAGGATTGATGTGGCCATACAATGGGAAGATGAATGTCAAGTATAAATGTTATATCATAAATATGTAATAAAATTTAGCAATTATGGGAAGATGATCACTACCAGTTTCCTCCCAAAGTGTTTTCTCTCTCCATTCCTGAAGTTCTTGCATTGAAATCCTTTTCAGTGCCAGGTTGTGGTAGAAACTTAAATACCTTTTAAAGGGGCAGACAAGGTATCAATAGCCTCATACTCCAGTCCAACATGTCTCAAGAGTGTGCACACAAAGTTCCCAAATAGCTTGCTAAAGGCAAACCTTGACTTTCAATAGGTGTTGAGAGGGTCCTGAGACTCAGCATTTCTAATTCAGGCTCCCAGGTGATGATTGTGTTGGTGGTTCATGGACCATCCTTTGAGTAGCAAAGGGCAGCTCACAAGGTAACCATTCATTCTTGGAAACTATACATAAGGTAGGAGGGCAGAGGAAAGCAAAGATAGGAACTGATCCTTCCATGCTTCCTTCCTTCCTTCCTTCCTTCCTTCCTCCTTCCCTCCCTCCCTTCCTCCCTCCTTTCTTTCATCATTTGTTTCCTTTGAACTAGTGTCTTACTTTCCTTTTATTCTTCCTTCTCTCTTTCTTCTGGCCTTCAATGTTGCTCTGAGAACAGAACTGCCCAGATTAGGCATCTACTGTCCAAAGAACAGGGAACTAAGAAACAGCCTAAGGCAGGACAATACAGTTCTTGCCTCTTTGTGGCTTAATAGGAGTTCAGGACACACTATGTGCCAAATGTTGCAAGCCAAGAAAAAGCCAAAAAGACAAAAGCCTTTCCTATAGGTAAAAGCATTTTTCCCCCCAGGAATGGCTGAAAGGCTCTGGCCAGGTCTTTATATCATCATCCTTCCAAAACTTGGGACCAATAAAGGGAAAACCACAGAGGTCACAGTGGTTGTCGTTTCCATAGTCACTGCTTCCACCTGATCAAGAAGTAAAGGAGTTTCAGTCTATTTCCAAGAACTGGGAGGACCAGGCGATGAGGGGAGACATAATGACATTGACCCAGACAGTGCTGTCTGGTAGGAACAGGAATGCACCAGGAATGCAGGCCTCAGCCCCTCCCTCCCAACTCTCCACTGCCTTGTTGTTGAGCCTGGAACTCTCAGAGCCATATCCTCATCTATGACAGCATGATGAGAGTACTTCCCTCCTAGGATGCTGGAGGGGGAGGGAGGGCAAATCCTTCCCCCCCATGTCTGTGCTCTCCCTTCCCCATCCATCGGGGGACCTGGGGATTTAGTTTGCAAGTGACAGCTGGAACAGCACTGAATCATAGGGGCTGGTTCTTTTGTTTGTTTATTTCCCATCACAAGCTTGTCTACTCAATAATTCAATTCAACAATTCCTGTTTAAGCCTTACCTCATTCTAAGGGCTGTGCTGGGTACTAGCGGGGGCTGAAAAATAAAGATAAATAAGGCTTACTTCCTGCTCTCAAGGAACTTCTTGTCATGACAGCAAGGAAACCAGACCCCCTGCTTCTGGAGGAGGGCAGGGCAGCCACCACCAGACTCATCAGCGGGTGAAGACTAAATCTCAATTCTGCTTATTTTAGAAAGGGGTTGCATTTCTCATGTTTCTACTGAGGGGGGAAGGGAGCAAGGATTCTGAGTGGTGTCTGAGTAAAAAGCTGAGGCACCAAATATATCTGAGCATGTGCCCTGAAATATACTCACCATGTATAGAACTCTGATGTCAGGTAAATTGAGATCAATGCAAAAATTAAGGTATCCATATTCTCCAGATTTTTGGTGAGCATACCAGTTTCAGATATACCATATTCTGTTGTCAGGACACCTTGCCAGCCAGGTGTCCTGATTTGGGACTGGGAAAATGTGATCACAGTAACAACCCTAGGGAGTCAAGCTCCTTTGCCTTCTTTGGGAACCCCTAGCACAGTGTAGCATAAGGACTGCTGACAGGTCTCCGGGTCCAGGTGGAAAGCCCCTGGGAGGCTGGGTCCCAGTTTACTGGCAGTGAAGCTTCTGCGCTCAGGGACTGGACACAATGACTGCTTTTAAAAACAAGAAACAACAAAATAACCAAAACTCCATTGCATCTTGCATGGGTGAGTGGCTGAATAGGGGAGAAAGGTAAAATGAAGATAGGGAAGGAGGAGGAGATGAAAGAGGAATAGATCCCTCACACCTGGGAGGAATTGCTCCTCTGAGGAGGTGGGAGTTGTGTCAGTTTATTATGATGATAATAAAGTCTGACTTATTCTGGCAGGTTCCCAAACCTCTGCCTTTCTCCTCCTCCCCAATGCCTCCCCCAGTTAATGATTAACATGATCATGATCGCAATGCCTTCTGTGTGAGACCAGAACAGTCAGCACTGCTGGAGAGCAAAAGGCATTTAGAAACACCTGCAGCTCTCAATCTGTACTCACAGCCTGCAGTGCAAGGAGATTTGTGCAGCAAGGGGGCCTTAAGAGGCTAGAATCACAGGCCCAGCACTGACTCTGAGGCTGTAAGCCTATCGGGACCCACTCCTCCTTCTGAGCCTTAATGTTAAAGGTTGTGAAATGGGGGCACATTTTACATGTGCCATGTGATCAATGGGTTCCGAACTTCATTCCCTGCTGTGTTTCCCAGAGGTGGCTAGAAAGGAGAGACTGAGGCAGGGAGAGACCGAGCCCCATTCTCAGCATCATCACAACAGCTCAGCTGTTATCTATCTATAGATCGGCCTCCGCATAAACTTTCCCTTTGAAGAAAGGGTTTTGAAGTTTAAAATAAGCTGAGAGTTACTGGATTGTATGTTCTCTGAGGCTTCTTTCAGCTTTGACATCCTACTTCCCATCCTTGAATCTATTTCTTGAGAGTCTACTGCAAGAGAGGCAAAATGCTGACCAACTGGGAGGGACTGGTCAGCTCAGACCCCTACATTGCAGGGCCTCCATCTTGGGTGGGGAAAAATGCACCCCCAGCTTTACATAGTATCCCCTTTAAAAGCATCAACTGGGAAGTACTTTGAGGCAGGGGTTCCAGTAGGTGTTCAACCAAGCCAGCTAAGATGGTATCCAAATCACACATAAGAAATAATGCATAAGAACAAGTTCAGAGGGAGGTTAGAAGTGTGGAAAAGACAAGCCAGGAAATGAAGTATGGATATGCCCTGCCCTCCATCTTTCTTCCCAGAATCCAATCTTGTAGGCCTAAAGACACAGGGCACAGGTATTTGCCCAACACAAGTGTGTTACCCTTGCTCTTCGTTAGGTCTTCATGACCCTGTGACCTGAGTGTTCTTGTGCAGATCAGTCTTCTTATCCTTCTTGTGCAGATGAGAAAACCGAGGCTTAAGACAGTGAGGCTGCTGGGCATGGTGGCACATGCCTGTAAGCAGCAACCTAGGTAACCATGACGGGGACCAGGGGTCACAGTTTGAGTCCCGCTCCAGGCAACGTAGTGAGACCTAGTTTCAAAAAAATAGCTGGGTGTGATGGCGCGCACCTGTAATTCCAGCTAACTGGGAAGCTGAGGCTGGGGATTGTCTGAGTCCGTGGTACCCCGGGCAACGTGAGCCTGTGGTTCCACGGGCAAAAATAGTGAGACCTAGTCTCAAAAAAAAAAAAAAAAAAAAAGACAGTGCGGTGACTTGAGTTAAGTCTGCCTTGTCCCCACCTGGCTCTCAAGTGTCAAGGTCCCTACTCTGGGACTGCTCTCTCTGGCTCAGCTGTGAGAATGAGGGGAACAGCCTTTATTCCAGGAAGAACAGCGTCACCTAGGCCAGGCACAGTGGCATGCGCCTTTAATTACAGCCTAACAAGGGAGGCTGAGACTAGAAATCACTTGAGTCCGCGGGTTCGAGACCCATTCAGGGCAACATAGTGAGACCTAGTCTCAAAAAATAGCTGGGTGTGGTGGCACGCATCTATAATCCCAGCTACCTGGGAGCTGAGGCTGGGAATTGCTTGAGTCCATGGTATTCCTGGCAATGTGAGTCTGTAGTTCCCCAGGCAACATAGTGAGACCTAGTCTCAAAAAAAAAAAAAAGAAAGAAAAAGAAAAAGAAAAAAAGAAATGGGTTGCCAAGGCCTAGCATCTCCCTGAGGCCAGCAAGAGGTGGTAGCAGCAGATGTCAGAAAGGCGAACTTTGGAAAGAAGGGAGGGAAATCCTGTTATCCCTGCTTCCCTATCACCACCTCTTTCCTGCTTTGGAAGGTGGAAACTTTCACTGAGAGGTGACATTTATTCTATTGTGTGAATTGGTGAGGAGGATGAGGGTGACCTTTTCTGTCCATGGCCTCTGCAGAATAGCCCCGGAAGGACGCTTTCCAAGAGTAGCTTGTTGATGTTCCTAGCAATGGTGAAAAGCAAGAAGCAAATTCTAAATCTCTCTCCCTCACTCTCTAGCAATTGTGCCATATTTATCCCTCTTTTTTAAAATTCTATAAAATAGAAACAAAGCATTACAGACATTTTCTTTTTTTGGATTAGTGTGTGATTAGTGTGTGATTAGTGTGTGATTTTAATTTAATTTTTGTTTCATACTAAGTACTTATGTTCATAGTATAGGCCTCAAATCATCATACTAGAAATTATAAAAAACAGCAGTGCCAGCCCATTTCTACCTCCCATTTCCTTCCTACTGAGAAAAAAGTCTTTCAAGTTTTTTTCAATTGCGTTGAGATGCAACTCACAGATCATACAATTCATCCATTTAAAGTGTTCACATCAATGACTGTTACTATGTTCACAGACTTGTGCATTCATGACCATCATTATCTTTAGAACATATTAATTATTATCTTCACAAATTCCTATACTCCTTAGCCATCAATTTCATCTCCCCATCCATCCCTAGATAATCATTCATATGCTTTCCATCTCCATAGAGTTGAATATTCTAGACACTTTATAAAGTCACACAATATGTTGTGTGATTGGCTTTTTTCATTTAGTATAATGTTTTCAAGGTTCAACATGTATCAATACATTTCTCCTTTTTATAGCTGATTAATATTCCACTGTATGGATATACCCACATTTTACTTACCTTTTCATCTGGTGAGAGACATTTGGGTTGTTTCTACTTTCTATCATGATACTGCCGTGCGAATATTTGTACACAAATTCTTTGTGTGGACATATATTTTCTTTTCTCTTGGATAAGTATCTAGGAATGGAATTTTCTGGATCACATGGTAGCTTGATGTGTAAGCCATTTGAGGAACTACCAGACTGTTTTCCAAAGTGACTGTACAATTTTATTTTTCAATCCTACCAGCAGTGGAATTGTTATGTCTTAGTAGGTTGTTAGAAGGTTGAACTGAGATATTTATAAAGTACCTAGTTTGATATGTGGCATGGAGTAGAAAAAACAGTAGTCCCCATTTCATTTTCTTTATCAAAATATCAGTGTCCTGGATACCTCTAGCTGTTGGAAACTCTTAATGTAAACCCACCCTACTGATATGAATTCAAGGAAGAATTTCTGTCCCTAATTTATGCCACTTTGTGGTGATGGTTTCTCCAATCAAATTCACCCATGTACACAGCAAGCACCCAGCACCGCACTTACTCATCTCCCCCATTGGAGTCACAAGTCAGACCATATGTGTCCCGCTCAGTATTCAAAATCTGCAGGTAAGGCCTGTTAAAGGAGGCCCATTTGAGTATAAAATTCCAGCTCTGATGGTGGAAGTCTCCCCTGAACACAATAGGAGACTGTGACTTGTGAGATTCGAAAAGTCATTAGAAGCAAGAGACCAATGGGATGGACAGTCTTCCCCAACTTTGGACCACTACATCTGGCTGGATGCCCAACCATAGCTTACACCAAATCTCTTTGAAAACTTTCTATGTAGTAACTGGATTTGTTATGATCAAAAGTTATGGAGACTCAATGCAAAATAACTGAAGTCAAAGGAGGGCTTCATTAGCTCATGCATTTATTTATTTTATATATTTATTTCTTTTATTTTCTTACATCATTGTTCATTTTTGTGCAATATTCAATTTCTACAATATGAGTGTAGTCCTCATAATTCTCCCCACAGCACCTGTGACCTTCACCGTAGTCCCTTATGCTCTTCCCTCCTTTGTTGACACCTCTCTCACCTCTCCCCTGCTGTATGCCTCAGATCTATGGCTCACCTGCAAGTTTTTCATTGGCTCATTTAAATAGAAACCCAGATAAGGTTAGGTCTCCCCATTTTAAATGAGGTACCAGATCAACACTCCCTCTCTTATGTACATTGTGTTTTCTCTGTCCTAGACAAAAGTTCCTACTAGACAAAAGTTTGGTTTCCCCAAGGGCAGGGAAGGTTGGGGGTTGGTGCAATATCTCAGATATTTCTCAGCTTAGATAAACCCAAGTTAGTCAACCCAGAGGACAGGGAAAGAGTTTTTCTTCCCTATAATTTGTATATCTATACAGTTTGCCTATACCAGACAGCAGGCCAGCTTGGGCCATGGGCTCATCTCTTGCCCATCCTCTGTCTATGTCCACTCTGAGATGGGGTCATAATGATGGAATTAGCCATTCTACAACTACATGGTGTGGGAGACAGAAAATGTTCCAAAGGGGAGGTGGTGAGCGGTCTCCTCCAGCAGATGATCTTGCATAGACAAATCCAACAGTGCAACATTTTAACCTTCTCAATAGGCAACACAGACCTCCCAGTGCCCAACTCACAAGCATTTCATAGCCTGTCTCCTTATAATCACCCCATCCACTATTGATTGCCTAGGACCTGCCTAGCACCCCTCGTGGGTTTTCTCCATTCTTTACAACACTGCTGCCATTTGGTGTTAGTGCTCCCATTTTACAAAGAACTTAAGGTTCAGAGAGGTCAAGTCAGTTGTCCAAAATCACACAGCTAGAAAGTGACTGAGCTGAGATTCAGGCTCTAAATCAAAACTGCATGTTCTTTCGTCTCATTTCCTCTTCTTGGTGGAAACCCCACAGCCAGCTGGTGCCTGTGTTCTCGCTGCCTGCACAGGTGTGTTCTCTTCGCTTTCTGACAATGACTGAAGGCTTTCAAAGAAGGCTCCTCTGCTTCTCTCCATTTCCCATCATTCTTGGGCAGGCTGGCTCCCACCAGAGGAGACTGGGACATTCATTACAAGGCTAACAAGCTAGTGCATCTGTCATTCAGTCACAGCAACTGAGCAAGCTTTGAAGCCTGGCGCAGTGGGGCTGTCTCTGCCAAGCAGGAGCGCAGGGGGTGCTCCAGTGTGGGCAGACATTGTCTAGGTGCAGCAGCAGCCATGCTCAGGCAAAGGGGTCTCATCCTGGGTGCCCTGGGCCACTGGTGGCCAGGTCCTCAGACTCTATGCTGACAAAACGACAGCCTGTGAGACAAGGACTTCTGGTTCTACTTCTGAGAGTCAATCAGCAACACAGCATGTGGGTTCTGGAGTTGGACAGCCTGAATTTGAATTCAAATTCTCCCATTTGTAAGTTTTATAAAACTCCAGGAAGTTATTTAACTCTGTGTTGTGATATACATGTCTGTCATATTATCATCAAGGTGTTGTCAGGAGGGATTGGTAGAATCATACTGGTAAAATATTTGACATAGTGCTCCATAAATGTCAGCCATCACTATTCCAGTGACTCTTGACCAAGGAGAGTAGGAGAGTGGGTGAAAGGCAGAACCTCTCGAGCTCCAGGGAGAATGATAAGACCACCTTCTCCCAACATGAGTCAGGGCCATCTTAACCCTCTTCAGCTCTGTCCCAAGTCATCTTCCCAAAGAGCTTCTGTTTTCTGATCTGCAGAGCAAAGTTAACCACACCTGGAGTTTGTGAGGGTGACAGCTCTGACATCATGTCAACTCTGAATAATGTTAGTATTCACAAAGAGTCCCTGAGCAGATTACCTGGTGAATGGCAGCATAAGGGAAATAAGTAGTACTCCCAAGACACCAAAGTTGGGGAAGCCAAGACCAGGCTCTGGCATAAGGAGCATTGTCACTTCATGATCACTGTCACCATCAACTGGAACACTGGTACCAAATGACAATCACACAGGCGATTGACAGGGCTATTTGTAGATAACTGTATGAACTCTGTCCTTGCCTGAAGATAGTTTCTATGCCAGTGACTCTCAACAGGGAGTGGTTTTGCACACTACGACATAGGTGGTGTCTAGAAACATTTTTAGTTGTCACAACCTGGAGAGATGGATGGTCATCACAGCTAGAGAGTAAAGACCATTGTAGAGTGTTAAACACCCTACAATGCACAGCAGGGTCCCCTATCAGAATATCCAGTTCAAAATACCAACAGGACCAATATTGAGACCCTGATACTGAAAGTGTGATTGAAAACAGCATCATCTGGGAACTTGTTCTTTGGACTTGCTGAATAAGACTCTGTGTATATACTTAAGTTTGAAAAATATGGTCAAAGAAAAAAACCACATAGAGACTATAATAGCCAGGAATGAGAGCAATTAACCAGATAGGCCAAATGCAGGTATATAGGCTGGGGGGAAAGAAAAGATGGATTAGCAGTAGATGATGGAAAGCTGGAGGGATTGGTGAAGTTAAGATTTGTTGAATACCCAACATTCATCAGCCTAGATGCTTTACATTGGTTATCTCATATATTTCCAAACAACCTAAAGGGTAGGTGATTGATGCTTACATAAACAAGTTTATAGAGACCAAGCCAAAGCATGGCCTCTCTTTTTGGAGGTATATGTAAATCTTTCAAGAATCTTCTATCATAACTGGAATGCATAAGAAAATGTAAGTTCATACATGCGTTTTACAAGCAAGTATGTAAAACCTTATTGCCAAGTGGCATCTAATGTTAAGTTGTTTTCCCCTCGAGTAAAGACACATCATTTTTATACGTGCAAAGAATACAATTTTCTTTTTTGTTTTTCTTAAAAGATCAATAAACATCTTGTTTAGCCTTCAACAAAAGTTGGGTGAATTTTCTATAATCCACATTTATTTGCTTTTGTTAAGGGAACATAGCCAAGGTTAACAATAAAATTTAATAATGTTGGGTCATTATAGTCCAAAAACTCAATGGTCTCCATACATGCATATAACAATGATACCCACCATTTATGTAACACCTGCTATTTGCAAAATACTTTATCTCAGCACCAGTAGTCTGCTGCACAAATGCTATTCTTCTTTCAGAAGAAGAAACCAAGGTATAAACTTGGCCATGGCTTTTGTGATGCAGTTAGGATTGGATATGAGACCAAGTTCTCTGCTTACCCCATACCAGCTCTTACCCAACATGACCCTTGTTTTGCTCTGGGGTGTCAGCCAGCTCCCACATAGGCACTTGAAGTTCTCATTTTGTTAGGTGGTTTTCAGTCTGTCCTGGAGACTTACTTTCCCAAGTCTCCTTCTCCCTTTCATCATCAGGGTCTTCCCTCCAGTGCCCAGTTAGACCTGGACTTAGAAAATGTAGCATGAGCACCTTAGTGCCAAAGAAGAATAACTACTGACCTAGACCAGGAGTTGGCAGTTTTCCCCTATAAACTTTAAGATAGTAAATATTTTAGACTTTCTAAGATATACTATTTCATCATACTTACTAATATCACAGCATTAAAACAGCTAGAAAAACATGTAAGCAAATGGATGTGGTGTGTGTGAATAAAACTTTACTAGCAAAAACAAGTGGCCAGCCATATATGGCCTCTGACTTATAATTTGTAATATGCCAACCCTTGGCCTATGTGATATCTAGGGTTTCCTCATGCCCTGCTAGTCTATGGCTTATATATGAGTCCCAGACTAGAAACTGGAAAAAGGTGGTCCAAGTCAACAGCCCAGTCAGCAGCCCACCAACAGCACCAGCAGGTGTTCAACCCAAAGCAAGTTTGTATTTTTCAAGGACATTTTAAACATACCCTAAAGCAGAGGTTCATGCAATGAACCTGCAGTAACCCAGAACCCAGCTTCAGCAACTACTACTACTTTGCTAGTCCCTGTCATCTATTCCCCTCCCACACTTTTCCCCTGAAATATTTTAAAGCATATCCAGGCATCATATTATTTCACCCATAAATACTTTAGCACATCACTCTAGCAGATAAGGACTTTAAAAAAAAAGAGCGAGAACCAGAAAACCATTATCATCCTAACAAAATGAAGAATAATTTCTTATTAGCATCTATTACTTTGTGAGTATTTAAATTTCTCTAATTGTCTCAAAAGTGTCTTTTTACAGGTGGTTTGTTTGAATCGGGATCAAAATAAATTCTACACATTGTATTCACTGAGCTTTTAAATTTTGAATTGGTTGTCAACATGTGAAAATCTGGATTTCACATAAACATCAGATTTTCAACTTCTCTTGGGAAAAAAAGAAAAGTAGAAAATTTGCAACATGGCAGCCCATCCCTGGGGCAGCAGCAGCACCATGCAGCAGGCCCACACTGAGGGTGAGGCCATCCATTCCTCCTGCCCCAATTGGACCCCTGCCTGCATTAGATATGCAATGCCTGCTTTAGACTTTCTGTCTCTCTCATCTCATACAGAAAGTCCCGGGTTCATTCTGGTCCACCTTTCCATCCAGTCACTCCCAAACTATCCCCCTTGATCATTCCTTTTCCTTCTTCAAAGCAAACATTGGAATCTATGCAATTCAGATTTGGGGTAGAATCATGTAGGGGGGTGGGACAGAGAGGAGGGAATTGCCTAGAATGATTGTCAGCCTTTGGATGACGGCCTCCTGGTACGAGGAAAGCTTCCATCATACTTGAAGTGCCCTCCTAAAGTTCAGTTTGCCTGAGCTCACTCCCCAGATAGAAAACAGGCCTTGAAGAGACCACTCTCTCTTTCTGGACCTCAGTTGCCACTTCAACATAAGGGAGAGGGGACAAAGTTGAATAAGAGAATGATTCTAGTTGAGCTCCTGGGTGAGATATGATTAATCATGAGTGGATAACCTTGAGATCTTGTGATTCTATTGCTCATATATGGCTTCTCCATCTCATCACCACGGTGGCCACAGAGGATAGGGAGAGGCGCCACCCAGGGGCCAAACTCAAGGAGAAAATAGTGCACACCCCATTGTCTTTCCACATCTGCTTGGGGCATTATCTTTTGGCTTGGGTGCATACTGGTTCTTAGTTCTCTTTCTCCTTGGGTACTGACTGACCTTGTCTGCCAGGCCTTAAAGTAGATGGATAACATGATCACCAGGCCAGTAGAGATGGCTCCGAGTCTGTGCACATTTGCAGGACTGGGTGGGGTGGCAGTAGCAGGCTCAGGGTCTGGGAAATGTGGTTCAGGCACCCACCCTTCCTACTCAGTCATGCAGATCATTTCCGCTGCAGGGAAGCCAGGTGGCAGTTTCAACTCAGGGGGGAGTCAAACACGTAAACAAGCAATTACAATAAAATGTGATAAATACCGGAATAGAAGCACGTATGGAGCACTGTAGGAACACAGAGGAAATGGTCTATTTATCTAGTTATCTACACCACTACCTGGTTCCCAAAAAATGATTTGAAGAGGTCAGCAAAGATCAATAAAGAAAAGCAGTAAAAATTAGGTAAAAATGGGGACGGGGGTGGGGAATAATATACGAAGAGGAAAGTGAAAGCAAAAATAGAGCTAATATCCAAAACAGCTTCCAAGAGTTCCTAGCTCTGGCTGGAACTGAGTCACAAATTTGCCTCTGATATTCCTATGTTTCGATGCAGCACGGAGTTGTACATTGTACAATTCACAGTGTTTCTGAAAGCAAAGCATGACAATAACTCTGGAGATATGGAAGCCTGATACCGGAGTCTGAGAATTTCCTCCAGGGGAAGTTCTCAAGAACCCTTAAAACTAGGTGAAGAATACAATGGGAAATGTCTACACCATATCTGCACCTGTCCAAAAGTCTAAAACTCAAAAGTAAAAGATTATGAAAACAAACAAATGAACAGGTACAGCCCAGCTATTGCTGGTAGGACTCCCTGCACAGTGAAGCACCTTGGACCTGGGGTGAGTACTCATTCATCTATACTCCAGGGGGCACCACTGAAGACTACACAGTACCCAACACATAGTAGGTTCTCTACAATAGTCTGCCAAAATAACTCAAGTCATCAAAATAGACATTTGGGGACATCTGAAAATGATTGTAAAACATAAAGGTTATTGGCTCTGAAGTGAGAGAAGATCCAACAAATAATCCCAGGTATTTTAAAAGCATTTTAAATGACATCAACAAGCATGAATAATTTGACTTTTTTGTCTGTTTACTGGTTTCTGTCAATGTCATGTCCCTGGGCAGTGACAAAGTCACAGAAAAGACTTTAGAGTAGGATTTACAGGACCTGACAAGATTTAGGAGAACTACCATTTTGAATAAGCAAGTGGACTTTGGCTCTTTTTCCTTTTACAAAACCATTAACTTTTAAATGACACAATAATTTTTTTCAGCAAAAATAAAGCTGATCAAGACCAGGACATTATCCAGAACATCTGACCTCAATACTATAAGGAAAACAAGAACATGGGAAGGAAATTATGGAAAGCTTGGGATAGACATTATGCTGAATTCTGAATTTTGTAACATACTCATACTTATTTTAGTCACATTCAAAATCTCTAGTTGATTTCCAGATCAATTCAATAAACCACACTCTAAATCTGGGACAGCACCTCACAATAAATGACAGAATCCTTAATCAGAACATGATTCCTAGAATGAAAATTCAATCATTTTATAAAAATGCTTTGGTGTACTCTTTAGTTGTATCTTTATAAATTTAATAAATCTCTGAGATTTCTAGCCCTTTCCACCCCACCTGGGTAATGGGATGAATGAGCAATGGTCTCAATCAAAATCATGCAACTGATTTTGCATGAGTAAACTTCTAGGATAGGCATGTAAGCTCTGCCCTCAGAGATCAGGGGAGCCTCCCCAAAGGAGGTGACTTTGGACAGAGCCCTCAAGGATCCATAGAAGTTACCAATCTGGCAGAGAGGAAGTGGAAGGACTTCCAGGTAGATTAAAAGGCAGAAAACAGTGTACCAGATACATGTTCCCTTTACCCATTAAATGCTAATGCACTCTCGCTCTTGCTCCTCTCTCTCTTTCTCTCTCTCTCTCTCTCTCCTCCCCCCACCCCAAGTCCCCCCTCCCCTCTGGTCCCCTGGCCTCACAGAGTGTGGCCAAGTGGATGCTGAAGATGGTGGTGGTGATTCCCTGCCTAGTGAATTCCTTGTTCAGATCTGAGCTTCACATTGCATTCTCATGTGAGACAGACGCAGAGAGAGAACTGAACCATCTGTCTCCTGTTTCTTTTTAAAGTCACTAATCCTATTCTAGTAGCCCCACCTCCTCGATCTAATTACCCTTCAAAGTCATCATATTAGGGATGTGGCTTCGGCATATAAGTTCTGTAGAAACACAAACATTCAGCCACGGCAGTGGTTTATAAACACAGAGCCCCAACCAGTCTGTTCAAAAACCCAACCCTCTAACTATGCAACCCCCATCGGCTCTTGGTCTGTCCGAAGGGTAGAAGTGAATGTGACACACAACTATCTGCCCAAGCCCCAATCACAGGTCCAACAGCTGTCTGCCAATCCCTCCAGCCCAATGGATGCCTTTCATTTTAGCCCTCAGGACCTGGGGACAATCGATCTGTCTCTCTTTTACCAATTTTCAAAGAAGGAACTGAAGCCCAGAGAAGTCAGGGGTCAGACTGGCACTGCCACATACCAGGCTACTGCTCCTTCTTTCACATCACAGACCTCTCCAGGATCTCTGTCCTCCATCAGAACTACCCTTTCCCCCCACTTCATCTTCTCCTAGGAGGTGTGACAGAGCCAGAAAGAGAGAATCCTGTGTGGGTCTTCAACTCCTCTCTCTGTATCTTGAGTCAGGCATTTCCCCCACAAAGGGCTGCAAATCTTGGTAATGCAGGGAAGTCCAGACAGGGTCAGTAAGAGCCAGAGTCTGTGTCTCAGAGAAGTCACTCAGAAACATCAGACTTCTGCTGGCCTTGAGCCAGTGGCAACTTCCCAGATAAGCGTAGATGGGAGTGGGAGGGCAGAAGGTCCTGGAGAAGGGATACCAGCCCTCAGGCTCCTGTGCACCTCAGAACTTGGGGAGTTTGTTGACAATAGTAACTGGGATGGTTAACAAGCTCCCCTGATGGCTGGGAGGCACACCCATGTTTGAGCCACTGGAGCAGAGAAATCCCAAGATGGGATCACCAAAAGGCCTTCTCAACTTGGTGACTATTATTGTTGTTACAAGTATTCATTGTAGTGGGAGCAGAATTTTACAGCGGGTATTTGTGACAACTGAGTCACAAATAAGCACCAGCAATGATAACATCACAACACAGTGCAGGCTCCTGAAACACATGCACATGCATCCTGCAAGAACAAAAATATGGCGCACATGTGTGACACAGTGAGTCACCTCTCAGCCTTGAAAACTAAGGATTCCTGACACTTGCTACAACACAGATAGATCTGGAGGACATTGTGGGGCCAGCCACAAAAGGACAGAGGTCACATGACACTGCTTCTAGAAGGACCTGGAGTCACCAATGAGACAGCAGGTAAGTCCGGTGATCACAGTGTGTCTGGGGTTGGGAATAAGGAGGTGGGTACAGCGACAGGTATTGCATGAGTAAGGAGCTTCCCCAGGAAAATGCAAATGTTGGGAGATGGGTAGGCCTGGGAGCCCAGCAATGGGCATGGACTTATGCCTAGAATAATTAGGATGGTAAATTTTATGTCATGCTTATTTCACACAATCAAAAAAAAAAAAACCCACATGCTTACAGTAAAATAGGTGAGGAGATGAACTGTGACCTTTAGAGTCAGGCAGGTATGGGTGGGACTCCAGCTGCCTGATAATTCTGAGCAAGATGACTTGACATCTCTACCTTCCTACCATTTCTTCATGAAGAGGGGCTAGGACAGTGTACCTGATAGCTGTCACATCACAGACATGCTCTCAAGTTTGGGCAGGTATTAGTCTAATATTGCCAAGATACAGTTGAGACCCAGAGAGGTTGTATGATGCATCCAAGGTCACACAGCTGTGTGGAAATGGCAAGTTTCCAAGTAGAAACATCAATATGAGCATAAAATGGGACTCTGAGCTGCAAGCGTTGCCATCCTCCAGAAACCCCTGAAGCACAGTCAGAATCTTGACTTGCATTTGAAGACCTGAGGGTGAAAATCCAGATGCCCTTTTCAGGGTTTGCTCTTTCAGGCTGTGATATCAAATGTATTGTTTTTGAGCCCATTACCCAGCACCTCTCAGTTTATGGGCCTCTTTTATATTTACAAGTCCTATGAATGTGCAATTGAAATAGACCAAAAAATATGTCTCTCGAAACTTACGTGCTTGGAAATCTAAGCAGGACACATTGGCAAAGGGAGAAGTTGTTCCAAAAGCTGAAGTCTAAATTATGGGAATCAAGTGAAAATCTCAGTTCTCAGAGTAAAGTTCAAAATACACAGGGAACAAGACAAGATAACAGGTATCACTGCCAATGCAAGGGGAGGGAATTTCAGCTGGAGAAAAACAAGCCCAATAGAGTTCTCCATCTGAGTACTAAAGGATTCAGACTTCTCCCACCTGCCTCCCTCTGCCAAGGGTATCACGTGAGCCCCAAAGATTGCGCACAAGTCAGGAGGGTCATTTGCAGGTACAGTAATCTGGCAGTATCCCCTGCAGCTGTATGGTAAGGCAACCTCTCTGCTTCCAAGCCAGGAGAATTTCTAAGGATGTCAAATGGGGGGAGCTTCAAAGAGGATGGTGAACATAAGCATGATGTCTAAACAATACTGGGACAGTGGCCAGATTTTAGTAGGTAAAAGGAATGTTATCTCCCTCCTCCCCTCACCCTGTGTAACCCAGTGTATACGTCCACCATGCTTGACTTTCATTCACAGGATCTTGCTTAATCTTCAGCACCTCCCATTTAAATGATATTATTAAAAAGTTTTCAGAGAAGTTCAGTATCCATACCCACAGTCCCACAGCTAATGCGCAGTGAAACCAGAACTGGAGCCCCGAACACCAGTCCCCAGGATTTCTCTGGGAAACTGAGCTGAAAGCGTCATTGGGCACGGATGGCAAGAAGGAATCATGCCCCAAAAGAGCAATCTGAAGGCTATGGGGATAAGCAGGGAGGAAAAGAGAGCCGGGTTCTCTATGAAGGCTGGTAATTAAGAGTTGGGGTACTCTTTATCAGCATCAGTGAAAGCCAGCAGCACCGCATTGGGGTAAAGCCACATTCTGTTCCCTCTTCTCTGAGTCTTCGTCCTTTCAGCCCTCACTGAGGGGTGATCTGGCTGTCCCCTAAATCCTACACATCCCAGAGATGGCTCTGTTGGGGAGAGGGACAGAAACGGTAATACAAAGCTCTGAATCACATGGGGAAACCTGTCTCAGGCATGGGGTCAGAGGACTCCTAGGAGCTGCAGGGGTGTGAATTTGTTCCCTTTGGACCACCAGGGCCCTGACTTGAAGCGTGGATTTCTATTCTTGGTTTTCTTACCTCTAGTACAATTCAGGGAGGTTCACTTAGATGACATTTCTAGGCTATCTGTAACTCTAACAGAGTTCTAGACCTTTCCTCTTTTTCATTAAGGAAGATTGGCAGGAAACCCTTTCCAAGGCGTGACTTGTTTGGCAGGCCCCTTGTTTGGTGGGCACAGGCATGTCCTGCCCCAAGTTCCACACTCCAGGGCTCAGGTCTGTCGACTGAGGTACATGAAGGAGGGAAGTAGAATCATCTCACCTTCCTCAGCACCAATACCTTTCTACCTTTTTGAATTTTTAAAAAGTGCCCTTACACAGAATGCATCAAAGATTCATCAGGCTGGGGATTGGCCCAAGCATTTGCCTAAGGAGCCAGTAGAGGTAAAAGGCAGGAGGGAGCCATATGGCTGTGCAGGCAAGTAGGCATCCAGAGGTGCTGGGGAGTTCTGCCCACCTCTGGCCCCTCAGGGGAGGGGCTTGCAACAAAGGAGGCACCATTGAGGAAACTTGAGTCAGGTTCTGGGAAACCACCCTAGCAGTCTGGGTCTCCTCTTCCCAGTTCACAGGAGCTCAGAGGCCTCCATCTGAGGATGAACAGGGGCTCGCTCTGTGAGGAGGGAGTTGGTGGCATCACGACTAACTTAAAGGCAGACGTTGGCAGGTTGGTGGGAATTCTAGGACTCCAGACTGCACAGAGGTAGGAGGCAAAGCAGCTGTGGGTAGGCCAGGTTCCACTCTCAGCTCCTAAGCACTTCTTTCCTCACACACCACATAGCTTTAACTTTCGCAGATGATATCTAGAAAATTAAAGTGGGAGGTTGGGGTCAACCATTCACATTTTAGTTAGTGAATCATTGACCCGTTTAAGCCCTCCCTGATGGATAAGTGACCTGGCCAAGGCCATGCATTCAGTTGGGGCAGAGCTGGCAGGGTCCCAGCTCCGATGCCAGGAGTCTTCCCTCTTGTCATCTGACCATTGCCATTGCCTGGGGAGGTCCCTGGTCCCTCACCCAGAGCTGGGCTTGCATCAAGCAGGCAACTGGCCTAACCAGCAAGACATTCCTGGGGTTGTCAGAGGAACTGGCCAGGGAGGACCTTCACTTGGTGCTCTCGATGGAGCGTTCTGCCTCGCATGTGCCTCTGGGCTGGATTCTCTCAGTGACACTAAGTGAATTCCCTCCAGCGCAATGGGTGCTTTCCACTTTAGCCCTTGGGCCCTGGGGGCAATCGATGTCTCTCCAGTTTTCAGAAGCAGGAACTGAAGCCCAGAGAAGCCGGGGATCAGATTGTTATGTCACATACCAGGTTATGGCACCCTCTTTCACATCACAGACCTCCCCAGGGTCTCTGTGATCCATCAGAACTACCCTCTTTCCCACCTCCTCTCCCCTAGTAAGTGTGACAGGGCCAGAAAGAGAGAATCCTGTATGGGGGTCTTCACTCCTCTCTCTGTATCAGCAAGACTTGGCCAGTTCTCAGCACCAGAACACCCACCAAGGACCTAGTAAGACAATAAACCGTGATAATCATGTTTTTAATAATCGCCTGGAGTTTGTTTAACATACAATCACGGCCGGCAATAAATCCAAATTAAAAGCCCAACCGGGAGGCCTAAGTTAAGCTGCCTGGTTGGAAAAGGAACAGCTGAGGGAGAGGAATGGGGGTGAAAGAGGAAGGGTGGGGCCGGGAGCAGGAGCAATCTTCTTTCAAGGCTAAGAGGCCTCCAGGATGGACAGAGGTGGCCACAGCAAGTGGGTAAGTCCCAACTCGCCCCGGCTTCAAGCCCACTTCTAGTGTATGTCTTGATGTTTTAACCTGGAAGACTTCTTTCAGCCATCCAGCCAGAGAAAATACCTAAATTGCCAAACCTCAGGGCTCTAAATGAGATGATCTCCACCCACTCCCCCACCTCTCCCCCCCCCTACTCCTGCCTGCAGGCATACAAGCTCCACCCAGGCAGGGCCCTTGCCTGTTGTCTTAGCTCTGTGTCCTAGGCCATAGTATCTCATCAGGAATCATCAAGTACTTGTTCAACAGGCAAATGAATGCATGTATATGAATGTTTCCCCATCCATCCATCCATCCATCCATCCATCCATCCATCCATCCATCCATCCATCCAGGTTCTTTTCCCTCTTCACATATCAATGGAGCTCTTGCAGTAGGTACTAAAATGGACAAGACCCTGCTCCCTAGGAGTTCACTGCCAAGGGGACAGGTGGCGGAGTCCTATCTGTTTTGATGCATGCTGAGAGAGTCCCCAAAGGTTCTGACCAGACCAGGGTGAAGCAGCGCCAACCGTTGGGGCCCTTGAAGTTGCATCCTAAAGGAAATGAATGTTTGATGGGTGTGGGCAAAGGCAGGGAGTTGGGAAGTGATGCTGACCTGAGAATACTGTTATAAGTCCAGGAACTGTATGTGCAAAGATGGGGAAACAAGAGAGGATGTGATATATTCTGAGAAGGGAGAGTTTAGTTTGAAGGCAGAAGAGAATTGGGGCTGGGAGATGAAAAGGATGGAGTGGGGGAGGGTGGACAGTTAGCAGGGGCAGATCATCAAGTACTGTATGAGCATGTTAAAGAGTCTGGTTTCATCCCCAGGGCAAAGGCAAGTTATGGAAGGGTTTAAGCAGGGGATGACATGACCAGAATTGCAGTTCAGAAAGATCACTTTGGCTGCAGTGTGGAGAATGGATTAGAGGTAGAGGAGCCCGGGGCCAGGCAGACTGGAAGGGAGTTTGCTGTAGCAATCTGGGCCATGGAGGGTCACAGTCTAGATCAGAGCAATGGAGAGACAGAGGGACAGAGACACATCCTCTGCAAGGGATGTGGGTCTCAGAGGGCCGGCAAAGGACACTGGCAACTCAACTACGTTAAGGCTAGGCTGGTAACTCCCAGGTAGCAGGGTGGTGGCTGGGCAAAAGGGGGGCCACTGAGGACATAACAACGACACACAGCAGACACACTGCATCTACTGTAGAAGCCTCTAAGAGGAAGTGGTCACAAGCAGGATGGAGGAGGACATGGCTGCACAGCTGGCCTCCCTGGAAGGTAAAGCAGTGAGTTCTGGTGTCCAGACTGGAAGGGGTCTTTGAGGAACATCTAGATCAGCCCCTCATCTGACAGTTTGGGAAACAGATCTGAGGAGGGCAGTGCTTTGGTGAGGTCACCTAGCATGTGGGTTGTGGAGCTGGGAACAGAGTCCAGTTGTCCTGATTCAGACCAGAGACAGTCAGTGTGTCGCATGCTCTGGGTCCTCCCCAAGCAGAGACATGCCTAGGACCACACTAGGGTTTTCAGACCTGTGTCCCCACTAAAAGATAGAAAACACCGTCCCAGTAGCTGTGCCGAGCAAGGTGCAGTTCACAGGACACCTCGACTCTTTAAACGCTAAAGTCTAGAGAGAGCTGGGTTAAGGTTTGCCTCTTCTGCTTGGTGTGCAGGGCAACATCCCCACCCTCTTTAATTCTCTGTTTCCTCATCTGTAAAAATAGAACAGATGGGACAGAGGGATGGATTAAATAAGAACACAGTGTCAATGGCTTTTGAACTCTAAAGCACCACAGATAGATAATAGCTTTGCATTTTCATTGTTACCCCTTTAATATTTGACCTTGTGCCTGCTCCACTCCAGATGTGCTGCTAAACACCCTGGGGAAGTGAAATGCCTAAGGCAGAGATTGCTGATGTGAACTCTCTCTTTCCAATGACTCTGAACTAGGGGATGGTGCTCTTCAGCAGGTAGGTCCTTCTGCCAGGGCCCTCCTCAGTGTCTCTTCATCCACATACTCCCTGGGTCCCAAAGAATCCACCCAGGTCTAAGATCCCAGGAAGGGACTGTTCATAGGTCATCCAATATTCACCCAACAATCTTTTGCTGTACGACCAACATTATGCCAAGGGTTAGGAAGACTGGCCTCAGGAAACTTACAACTAGGTAGTCCTGAAGTGCACGAGAGTTCTATAGTCAACAAGACCATGCCTAGAATGGAGATCAACCAATATTGATTGATTGATTGATTGATTGATCAATAGGATAAATGAGTGACTTTAATCCTGGAGTAATTGTATCACAAGAGAAACACCTAGTTCATTTCTCTGATTCTAAGATGCACTTTTCAAAAACATTTGCACAATTCTGGAGTGTAAATATATACCTTTAAAGCAGGATTCCCCTCCCCCCACACACACACACAAAGCTATTATTAAATCAATGGTGCCTTTCACAATCAATGGCACTTTACAATGGAGGAAATGCACAAGAACCCAAAGAGGCAGGGATTCATCCTCCCCAAGGAGACTCGGTGGAAACTTCCCTGGGCAGAGCCTATTAAGCAGAGCTTTGAAGAATGAGTGAGCACTTTCTGCAATGAGAAAGGCTATTCCATGCAGGAGAATCGGAATGTACAAAGGTATGGAGGTTTAGAACTGTATCCGTCCATTGCAAGAAGAGACTCAAATCGCCCTGGATGGGAATGTTGGAGACAGTGACTGGAGATGAAATGGGAGGCCATTTAAAGGCCCTCCAGTTCTCTCTAATGTATATGAACTTTGTTTTGGAGCACTTGATAGCCATGGCACACGCTCTTCCCTCTCCCACCTCAGGTCGAATTTATATTGAACAACATGAAAAAGCAATCTTAGCAAGACAGGATGAATCCTAAACATCATCAAAATAGTATTTCTTCCTTTCTCTCAGTTATCCAGGTTATTTACTACTAAGCCCTGCTTCCACTTGGCTGCAAGGCATGTACTCCTTCTGGCAAGTCCTAGGATATGGGCATGCCAGAGTGGCAGCAAATCCAGTCCTCTGCCCACCCAAATGACCTCCTTGTGAGTAGTTTCTCTACTGCTCTGGAAAGGACAGGTAAGCCTTGCCCAATAGGTCCAGGGTCTCTCTTAATAACGGTATGTGCTAGGCACTATGCCTAGCATATTTTCTCTCCTCATGTGAATATCACTGTTATTCCCATTTCACAAATGAGGAAGTCAAGACCACCATTCTAGTACCTGCAAATGTCTGAAACATAAAGCCACTTAATAAACTTTTCATTTTCCCATAAACACCAATTGAGCATCTCTCTTGTCCAAGGCCCTCCATCAGGTGCTATTTCTAGCTCTATGCGTGTCATGTTCCTGCTGGTCCCTCTGCACAGAGTCCTCTCTAACCCTATACCCCCTGGGAAACCCCACGAAGGATGTTTTGGGATGTTACTTCAATGGCTCCGGAGCAGGATCTCTCAATCCCCCTCTGCTTCCCTCTCACTCTGCAAGGCTCTCCGGATAGCATGAAGCGTTCACCTCTCAGCCTCCCCTTCTAAGGCAGAGAGTGGGTCTACCACACTATTTGGCACACAGTAGGTCTTCAAAATTCATGGTCCCCTGTGTGAATGAGTGGATGAATAACCAAGTGATCAGTGAAAGGCACTGACCTTAAGAAGGGTGCCAGAATCTAAGGGGGAAATGCACAGTGCTGGAACTCAATCAGGGAAGGCCAGTTTTATCCCACCAGGTTCTATGGGACTCAAGGAAAGGTAAAAGGGTATTGGGCTTCCTCCTACCAGGAGCAGGAGGAAGGACTAGGGAGACTTTCATTGAGGATGCAGTTGTGCATGCAGAGCATTGGGGGGGACACAAAGAACTTTCATAGAAGAAAGGCAGGTGGGGATGGTGGGCAGGCTTGTCCTGACAGCCATGCCTGGGGAAGAAAGGAGTGGGAGTCTCATTTAACAAATGGAGCTGGCATTCCACAGCCTTTCACCAGCAGAACAGAAGTAATCTTTGGGTTTGCAGTTAATTTGTTCTTTTAATGGACCCATCTTGTTATCAGCTATTAAAATGGGCTTTCCCCATTAGCTGCTGGAGTCCAGGGAGACAGCTGTTTTCCCAGGCCCCTCTGCCTTAACCCGGTGCAAATGGACTGGCAATGTATTCAGGCTTGGGGAGAGCAAGAATTGTTAATTTGCCAATATACACTAGCTTGGGTCATTTGGACCCTGTGTACACACAGTAAAACCTACACAGGATATTCTGAACATCAAGTTTCAAATTTAAGTGTGAATCCCACTGATGTTCACAGATGAATGAAAAGACTCAGTGATTCCTGCCTGCATAAAAAAGGCATAACTGAAATGGGTTTAGAGACCACTGAAATTAGAGTCTCTGTTGATAGATAAAAGGGGAAACCCAGAAAGGAAAGCAACTTTCCTCTTGCTGTGCAAGAGCTTGCATAGCATCTCAAAGCCAGAGTCAGGCCTAGAACCCATTTCTCCTGATGAAGTGGTATCCTAGGAAATGATTACAAAAGTTAATCCAGGGCCTCAAAGCTGGGGTTCCCAAGAGTCCCCTAGACCCCTCCTTCTTGTTCAATGGCCATACTATCAAGCTGTCTCCCCATAAACCTATTCATGGCTGGTATCACAGCCCAGCTTATAGAGGTTATAACAGTTGCATTCCAAGACATGAAAGGCACAGTTTATAGTTTACAAACTGCTGTAGCTCATTTGTTCTCTGTCTCAAAGGTAGGCAGAGTTGGTGTTATTTTAATCCCCATTTTCCAGATAAAAAAGCCAAGACTGAGAGACAGTAAGGGATTTGTCTAAATTCACAGCTTGGAAAGATAAAGCCAGAATTCAAAGTCAGGTCCACATCCAAATCCCAGTCCCCCATCCCAGAGCTGCTCAGTAATTGTCCAGATCAGAAACCAAGGCTCCATCTCCTAAAACTGACCTCAGCAACGCGAGCGTGCAGGACAACACCCATACGCAGTAATCAGCACACGCGTCTGAACAAATGCGCAAGGCTGGAATGTGTCCACAAACAGACAGCTACCCCCCTACTCACATATTCCTCCCCCCAGTCTAGGCTGGCCCGAATCAGCCGACACTCCAGGCACTTAATAAGCAAAAACATCAAGTCACTCAATCAATAAACTCAGCTGCTGACAACAAGTGAGGGCTGAGCGCTCCTAAGAGCTAATAATGCTTTGAGCTATAAACATGGCCATTAGCTGGGCTCCCGCCCTGCCAGGCAAGCTCTGCCGCTATGGGCAGGGGCACCGTGCCTGCAGTCAGAGGCCGTGGCATTTCATGCTTGGTTGAACCCACTCAGCCTGCCCAAACTATGCTGCTGCTGCCGCCAGTGCCCTCCCCTGACTTCCCCAGACAGCCCTGCCCGGAACCCAAGAGGTTGCTGCTAGGCTATGGAGGCTGCAGGTGGATTCACCCAGAACACAAAGAAACCCCGAGGATCACCTCCAGGGTGCCTCACTTTGAAACCCATGTAGTCTCACAGCCCCACAGTATCACCCTTGGAGGGCTGCTAGAGAAAGCTACATGTCCAGCCTCTAGGGAGAAGGGCCCTATTCAAGAAACTACTGGCTCTGCCATTTTATAAGCTGAGGGACCTTTAAGCAAGTTACTTGACCTCTTTGTGCCTCTGTTGTCTCTTCTGTGAAATGGGAATAGCCACCTCCTCCCAAGCTGATGGTGAGGCCAATGCCATCACTGTGACTAGCAAAGTACCCAGCACATGAGAATAAAGCAGGAAAGTGACCCTTGGAAACTATTTTGGAGAGAGGAAGAAGCAAGAGCAGCTAAAAGGGGCTGGAACATGAACCAAGTGACATAAGTGATGTCAAACAGATAACAACCAGCGGTTCTGTTTCTAGTTCTTTCCTCCAGATGACCCCTGATGTTAAAAATTCTGCTCATCCAGGGCAGGTGGCAAGGATCAGTAGGTGTGGATGGCACAGGAAGACAGCAACCTACAGAATGCCAGCTCTGGGTCACAGGGCACCAAGATCCCACATAGATCCTAAATCGGGGCACAAGATCACAACAGCCTCTCTTTTTAAATGAACCTCATTCCCAGTAGGGAGCTGAAACATCTGAAGGTTGCCCTTAATTACTTGCTGTTTCAGCGCATAGACTTGGGGGCCATGTCCTCCCCCAGCTTCCCAGAGGAAAATAATATGCCTTCTTAGCAAGTAGGATTATTTGAAAGTGATGTCAAAACAAAAGCATTTCTTTTCCCCTCTCTAGCATTTCTGATTTTCTAGTGGCTTCTTCTATCTGCCTGCCTCTCTAGTCCCTGTCTGTCTGTCCCTTTCATTCCTTGGAGATAGTCTGAGTGCACATGTGCATACACATGCAATCTTATTACTGCACTACTGACTCTAGTCACCCAGTGAAAACTTCCTGAAAGTCTTCAGGTAAGAATCCCTACAGAGGCCCAAACTTGAAGGAGGAGGGGCCTGGGAAGAACAAGGGTTCAGGACCATGGACAGAGTTTTGCCTTGGGTGGGCCAGGACCTCCTGGTCTGAAGGAAGGAAGGAAGGTGCCCATAGGACTGGACAGAGTAGGGAGGAGGCTGAGCAGTGTGAGAGGAAGCTCCTGGAACTGGCAAAGGTGGAGGAGGAAGATCCCACCTCAGTGGGAATGGGCAGGATTGACAGCAAAGTGAGATTAAATGGAGAGTGAGGGTGAAAGCTAGCTGTAGGAAAGAGGTGGGTGTATGAAAGAGTAAAACTGTGAGTTGAGGTTTATCAGAGCATAGAGTAAGGTGAGGAAGTATGAATGCCCATGAGGAAATTAAAATGTTTCCTCATCTGAGTGGATGTGAAGGAAGGTACGAAGTATGTGCAAGCGGGTGCAACTGAGATGAGAGCTGGGGTGCTTGCAGACTGCCTTTTTCCCTCCTCTTTGCCTCCTGGGTGATAGCAGATGCTCCCAGGTCGTGATTTAGAGTGGGATAGAGTGGCACAAGGCTGTGTGTTCACATGCAGGGTTCTGTTTCTGGAAGGAAGACAGGGAAGGGAAACAGGCCATTCCACCAGGCTGGTGGGTAAATATTTAGAGGTCTGTTTCCACGTGTATAAAAACTCAGCCCGTCTGCTAGGCAGTGTTTGCAGAGGCTGGGAGGGGAGAGCTGGACTTTGGCCAGCCAGCAAGCCTATTGAAAACCCTCTAACTCACGGCTCCCCCAACCCACGCTGCACCGGCCTTCTGGCTCTCAGAGACACACACAGGGCACTCAGCCCACTGCACACATGCTCACACACACCAGCACCCTGCATATGGAGACATAATCTCTCTCTCTCTCTCTGACACACACACACACACACACCAGCCACTCTACCACATTCACAATCAGGCCACATAGCTCATATTCTTAAAAATACATCCACCATGGTGTATACACCTCACTCAACTGCACATATATTCAGTTCACAAGTTATCGCACCCACAAATGTATACATGATTTAATTAAATACACAGTTCCCATCCATGACAGAAGGATCAACATACACACAACATAGGCATGATCTCTCATAGGGACCAATGACATTTTAAATAGCATGTCACTTACACATTCAACTATGTGTGCACACACGGGTGTTTAATACGCATGAACCCACAGAGCTTGCAAGTCATCACAAATGCGGCATATTTGTCACTCCTCCTGTAGTATCACAGCCTGTCTTGTATGTGTAACACACCACCCCTTGGAAGATTTCAAGCTGGGAACAGAGTATTTCTAGAATGGCAGTTAAGACTTACTCTGAAGTCATATGGTTTGGCTCAGAATCCCAGTTCTGTTGTTTACTACCTGATTATGAAGGGGGTTGCATGCAAACTTAGGGTTCCAAGCACACAGTAAACACTGAATAAACACTACATGTTTTTACACATAGCTTACAAATATTTATTGTCCTCATTTCAGCAAGTGAGTTGAGACCCAGAGTGTGGAAATGACTTGTCCAAAGTTAAAAAAAAAAAAAAAAAAAAAAAAAGATGATGATGCTAAAGGTGGTGGTGGAAGGGATGATGACAACTGTGATGGTGACCTAACCACAGGTATTCACTCGCACCTACCTGAATCAGGTGTGTCCTAAGCACTTTCACCATCTGTGATCGCATTTGTCCTCATAATGAGCACATGGAGAAGCCCTTTTATTATCTCTTCTACAAGGTTAAAGAAACGAAGGCACAGAGTTGTTGAGAAAGTTGTCCCAAATTACACAGATGGGGTAAACAAAAAAGGCAGCTCTGGAGGCCTGCACAGTGAAGGAGTCTTTGCCTTACCACCTCTTGATCAGATCATCCTCCACAAAAACCTTGAGGTCCTTGAGTGACAGTGGGGTTTCTCTCTCTCCGACTCTCCCTAGAGGTAGGGGCCTTTCCTGCAAGACCTCTTGTCTGGTTTACATTCCTTCCTAGAAAATTGGACCTGACCTTAGTCCAAGGTTGGAGAATCTCAAAGGGGCTGAAGCCAGAGTTTGGATGCCACTCCCAGGCCTGTGACTCAAAACACCCATAGCCTGGCCAAGTTCCTAAACCCTTCTGGCTCGCAGGCTGCCTGTCTGTGAAATGGGAAGACTGTGTCTCTCTCAAAGCATCCAGGCATCTGGGAGCATGAGCAATCTTTGTGAACTGTGGGACCCTTTGCTGACAGGGGGATAGTTTCAGGGTGCTGGAAAGTTCTCAGATCTTGGCTCTCAGCTCGCAATTTAACTTCGGTGGGGGTATACATACATCCAGGCATTGTTCTGTAGAAGTCTGCAGGGAATGATGTCCCAGGACTGGCAGGGGCAGAGCTTTGGGGGCAGACCGACACACATGCCTTTTTACAGAAACGTTATGTTTCACTGCAGCGACAAACAACCCAATCTCAGTGACCGAGAACTGCATTTTCTTGCTCACACTAATATCCATCACCAGTCAGCAGGGGGCTCTGGCTCCCAGACACCACTGGGCCCAGTGAATATCTCCCCTGTTGACTGTCACTCTGTCCAAAGGAAAGGAGAGCTCTACAGGGTCTCACTTTAGTGATTAAGACTTGGCATGGAAGTGACAGGTGTTGATTCTGTGCATGAGTCAGGAGTCAAAGCTGAGAGAGAACCTCGTTGAGGGGAGCAAGCAGTGCAGCGCTAAAATACAGGAAAGGACAGCTGGGCGCAGCTAGACATACAACCACAGATGGGAAAAAAGCAGAAGCATGGCAACACCCCGGTGCACCCAACCCCACAGTCACAATTCCTGAGTACACCCAGCCTACATGGTGAGTGTGCCCTTTCCCAAGAAGCAGTCCCTCCCAGGGTGACTTTGCTGGAAGGACATAGGCATGGAAGCCAGAAACCAGCCTTTGAGTGCTGGTTTTGTTGCTTGATGCTGTGTGACTAGGGATGTTGCATCTTCTAGGAGCCTTGTTTCTTCTAGAAAGCAAGGTTAGTTTCTTACTAGAAATGATGTCAAGAAGATAGCAGCTATGTTGTTCCTACGACCATACCTGGCACATAGAGGGCACTGCAGAAACAGCAGCTATAAGGGATGGCCCACTGAGGGCTTGGGGAGCAGAGGGGGAAACCCTTAGTGAGAAGGTAGCCTTGGCTTGACTGCCCATAAATTAGTGGTTTAAGGGTTCAGAGTACTCTAATTAGAACCAGTTATTACAAAAGTCCTTTTCCCAAGTTCACAGAGATCACAGTCTAGTCCCAACTCTCGGTGTAGACAGGCACCAGAATTTCTCAAGGTCACTGAGCTGAGCTGAGCTTGACTAGATCTACCACCTCCTAGCCCCATGTTGCAGAGGTGCTGAAACTGAGCACTGCCAAGGAAGACTTGCCGAAAGGAAGTCACCCAGTTCAAGATTGGGGAATCCCAGCATGCCCCTATCACAGTTTCCTTATGAACATAGCCTAAACTTCAACCAGGTCTCATTTTTCTGGACTTTCCATGTCAAAGGTAGAGGCAGTCAACTCAACAACCTCGCTGTGGCCAGAGTGAGATTCTAAAGGGACAGACAGCTGTGCTAGGCACCCCTGACATCTGTTCTGGTGTCCCAACAAAAGCATTCTGGAACCCATAACTCAACTCACAGTAGCACACAATGCCCTACACAAATGCTAAGGAGTGGCAGGTACAGCAAAAACCCTTCGCCAGTCCCTAGAGGCTGTGCTAGAGGTTCCCCACCAGCCCTTTCTCACCCTGGAAACAGGCAGGGTCCTGAGCCAAGACTACCACACACACAGCAGTAGCCACTTCATCTGCCCCAAGACCCCCCCACTTCCTCCTGAACTTTGGTCTCTTAAATCTTCCCTGACATCTTTTCCTTCTTCCTGCTTCTGTTAGGGTCTCTGCTTCTCTATTTTCCCACATCTTAATGAGTTCTTTGGCTAGGTGTTCCCAGGTCTCTCCAGCACTGGTCTAGTTATGTCTATATCTCTTCTGTCTTTTTTCTGCTTCCATGATTCTTTCCCTGGAACCATCAAAGACAAACAGAGTAGAAAGAACCTTAGATTTCATCAGGCCCAAACCTGTGCTCCTGGAAATGAGGAAATTGGAGGCAACAAGGGGAAGGGATATGCAAATAGATTTGCCTGCTACTATGGCTAAAGTCTTTCTAGTTTTTTGCCAAGCTGGAAGAGGAGTGGAGAGGGAAGGTAATGGTGATTCCAAAGGCGGGGGAGAGGAGGGTCTGGACCTTTGGGCATCTCACTTGCCATCTCTGAACCTCAGTTTCTTTTGTTGTGAAATGGATATAATCACAGCAACCCTGCCTTCTTCACAAGTTTCTGGTGAATTTCTTATAAGAGGGTGCATACAGGAGTACTTTGGAATAGATTTAAAACCTTAGACAGGAACGGAGGACTGGACAGGAACTGATGATTCATGATAAAGCTGATGGTGATGGTGGGGGATGGCAGGGATGATGTGATGCTAAAAACAGTGAGAGCAGGGATGGTGTGACAATGGTGTGGGTAGTGAGAGTAATCGAGGTGATGGTGATGGTGACAATCACGATGCTGGGGCTGAGAGCTGTGATGATAATGACAGTAGGGAGGTGCTGATGAGAATAATTATGGTGGTGATGATGGTGACAGTGGTGATGGTGATGGTGATGGTGATGATGGTGATGATGTGATAATGATGGTGATGTGGTGATGGCAATGATGATAGTGATGGAAGTGATGGCGGTGATGATGGTGCTTATGAGACTGATGATGATACTGAGAATAGCAAAGGCAGTCATGATGACAATAGTAGGGATGATGGTCACAATGGTGATGATGATGGTACTGCAGCTGCTGATGGTGATGATGATGATGAAAATGACCCTGATGACCATGCGCATAACAAAACGTAATGCCCTGGATCCAGCCTGCTGGGACAGAGAGGTAAAACACTGGGTATGTAATGGAGACAGTGGTGCTCTCTCCCTACTTCATGCCCCAAATCTTCTCTCCACCTCCTGCCAGCCCAGACCTCTACTCTCACCTTCCTCTTCTGCTACCCCAAACTACAGAGCCAGGCTTCAGACTCTCTACCTTCCACTCTTTCTAGCTCCTCCCCTGCAGGTAGCACCCCATCCTGAGCCCATGCATCATTCTGCTCTCTGCAGTCTCAGCTCCCCTTCCCCGGCCACCTCCCCAGCCTGTTCTTTCCTTCAACTCCCTCCTACACCCGAGCAAGGAGAGCGAGCACAGTCGCTGTTGCTATTTATACACAGGAACACCTCACGTTTCCCCTGTCTTGGCCTCCGTCCATGCAGCACCGCTTTGCAGTCAGCTTTCTAAGACAGGAGGTAGGAGGGACACACTCTGCCTGCTGCCCACCCTTCAACCCTGGAACTGGTCCACTGTGAGATGGTGCTCATGAGGCAGCACCGCACACAGTTCTCTGCCTCAGTTTCCCCCATATGGGACTTCTTACTCTCTGGAGACTATGAGAGGAGTTTTCTGCCTGGCATAGATGAAGGTGAGTGTCCTCTAAATTCTGCTGTCACCTGTCAGTCCTTGATAGGCTGGAGAGGAAGGGTAAGGGGAGACAGGACAGGCCATGTCCTGTCTATATGTTGGGACAACATTGTCCTCCTCTAAGTGCAGGGAGTAAGAATAACTTGCAGTATCAAGAGAGGATGGAGAGCAGGAGGGAAGGAGTGTTTTCGGAATTAAAGGCAGAGATTTGGAGTTCCTGCCTTCTTACTCCAATATCCTCTCCTTCTTGCCTTGAGCCTCAGTTTCCCTTTTTCAGGAGGCAAAGTCGCTGACAAATACAGAAGCCTCACTACAGAAGTGGACAGGAACAGACAGCCTCCCACTGCCCCGGCCTCCCCAGGGTCACTCAGAGACTCCCCACACCTCTCCCCACCCCCATCCCCGGCCTTGGTTGTGCCTCTGACAAGGAGGACTCCAGAATCAATCATGCCAGCAGAGCCAGGCCGCAGCCCCTGACATTCCAATTAAACACTTCACTCTGACCTTGGTTGCATCATCTCAGCTTGGAATAACGTCATCTATCTTCCCCAGGCGGCTGAAGACTACTGGCCAGTCAGGAGAAACCAGAAGCCCCGTCCCCGAAGCCGGCCTCACCACCACAGGGACACATTTCAATCAAGAGGACTGCAGCATGCTCAGGAAGAAGAGCCGTCAGCTCTCCCGGGCACAAGCATTCATCTTCGCAGGAGGAGAAAATAGTGCCACTCCCCACCACAGGAGCCCCCTGTTCATGAGATGCTCTTCATGGTCAGCCTGAACCCTGAGATCCTGGGGCAGTGGCAGGCTGAGGGAAGGGAACAAGGGCAAGGTCTGGTGGAACTGGGTTTGAGGAGGTGATGGCTCGGGTGGAAAGCTCTTGCCTGATGGTTTAGCTCCAGTGTTTCCTGAGACTTTCCCCAGTCTGCGAAGGAAGAAGCAGCAGCCCCAGCTCCAGCCTCCACCAGACTGATGGGAGACTTTCTTTTCTGAGGAAGCCCAGACTGAGTGAGATCTTTTGCGAGGGGAGAGCACAGCCTTGTCTTATGAAAAGCCCAGTCTAAGAAACAGAGCCTCCAGCAAAGGCACTGTCCCACCCCCTTCCTTGATGGGGGAGACCAAGCCCCTGCCTTCAGAAACTATCTAAAGGGAGAGCAGTGTCACTGCCACATGGGGAGCATCCCCCTGCATCCTTTGCCCTGAGGGGCGTCTCTCCATTCAGGGTTTCCTAGAGAAATGCTTGTGATCTTTGCATCAGTTAGACTTGGACCTAATGCAAATTCCATCTCTACGCCTTCCACACTGTGTGTACTTGGACCAGTGGCTCGGCCTCTCTGAGCCTCCTGTCTTTACCTGAAAAAATGGAAACTGCCTTAAGGAGAAAGTAAGGCTGCGCATGAAGCACCCAGTAGAGTGCCCGGCACACAGACCCTGAGTGGAAGGCAGCAGGCTCCTGGTCAGACCAACTCACAGAGATGGCCCTGCCAACTTGGGAAGTCCGATCTAAAGAGGAAAGATAACTCTGGTCCCATAGGGAAGCGACAGTGCCAGCAGAGAAACCAGGTATCTAAGAGTTGGGGTTCTACTTGCCACAGCCCTCCTTGGGGCACCTGAAGATGGCACAAGATCAGATGCCCAGGGCCACACTGAAGATAACCCTGGACCTACACCACAAGGGCAGGGGTCGAAACCCATCTGCCCAAACAACTCCAGATTCAAAAACCACAATCTATTACCCGAGCAGCAACAGAAGAGGTTTCTTGGATGCCCCACCTCCAAAGAACTGCTTCTCAGTTGGCACTGCTTCCTTTGGGGTTATTTTTAGCTTGTTTTCCCAGTAATGATTCTTTTGGGTGGATTTCAGGGTTGTAGCTGTGTGTTCTCTGGGAGACAGGAGCAGTATCCATACCCCCACTGCCCCCCCCCAAGCAGAAAGCTTGTTATTCATAGTAATTCCACTGGATTTGTAAAGTTATTATTAAGCATTTGTCACCACAAAAATCACTTTGATTTGGCTTTCCTTGTAGCTCTTGTCCCTGCCCAATTTTGCTCCCTTATCTTATAACAGGAAGCCTGGGGGTGGGGGGTTAGGGGTTGTCCAGAACACACAGGGAAAACTGGAGACCACTTTGGTCAGAAGAAGGAAGAAAGCAAAACCTTTGGGTTTGCGTCTCAGAAAGCAAATAATAATGACAGCTGACATGTACAGAGTATTTACTGTGAGTCAGCTACCACTCCACAGGACTCAGCATCACTGCAGGGTAGGTATTATCAACATTTTACAGATAAAGTACTGGTACAGAGAGGTTAAGTAGATTGCCCAAGGTCACACAGCTAACAAGTAACAGAGCAGGGGTTGAGTTCTGGCAGTCTGGCCCCAAGAATTAGGCTCTTAACCACCCTCTAGATAGCCCCTGGTGATCCTCCAGAAAATCTGAGAGACAGGGGGGAGATGAGAACAAAGCTACTTTCACTTTATCTGATCGGGGGAGTGGTGTGCAAGTGGAATAACACTGAAGTCACCTCAGACTCTTTAAGTGTCCCCTGCTGATGGATCTTGAGATGGGCAGGGGAAGTCCTGGGGAGATCAACTTCAGAGGGCCTTTAATGTGATATATTCTAAACAGAGAAAGTAAACACAGGCTTTGGGGGCACGCAGACTGGGACCCCAATCTCAGCTCTAGCACTTCTTACCTTTGTAACTGGGAGTACTTTCCTGTTGCTCCAAGCCTCAGTCTCCTTATCACTAAATGGAGACAACATTTGCATGCCAGCTAGGCAGTGAAGATGCAAAGATGGAATGGATAGGAAGTACCTGAGACATGATAGAACACTCGAGTGCAAACCATTGCCTCTTCTGCCCTTCATTCCTTCATTCATTTGTTCAAAAGCATTGCTGATGCTCAATGCCTGTGTGGAGCTGCAACTAGGGCTGTGGGAGACCGAATAGAGTAAGATTTAATCTTTGTCCTCAGGGACTTAGAGGTGAAGAGGGGAAGCTAAGAGATGCGATGAATTCTAAATTTGAGGTGGATAGTGATTGATTTCATTTGTAGTGATGAATAAGACTCCACAAGTACATGAGGGGGGAACAAGTATTCCAAGAGAGAGAAAAGCATGACCAAAAAAATCACCAAGGCAAAGAAGGGTATAGAAGAAGGTTGTGTCACACGCTGACTCTGAATCTGGGGGATTTAGAGTTGATCCTATAGGCAGTGGGGAGTCATCTATAGTTTTATAGTAAGTGCGAGACATAGGGAAGCTAAAAATCACATTTTGGAGTGGGCGTGAAAGATTGAGGCATAGATTCCCATTTTAAGAGAGCAGGAAGGGAAGTCGGGTTTGATCCCAACTCTAGAAAGAGCTCTCTGGAAACCAGGTAAACTGCCTCAGTGCTCCTACTGTTAATACTCAAGAATTCAGGCCAGATGGCCCTCTAGCAGCCTTCTAAATCCATGGTGCCAGGGTTTCCCACTCTGCAGAAGACCCCAGTTTCCTCCTGAATCCTGGCTCCCCTCTCTCACCTTCCCAGGCAGCCCAGCCTGGCAGTCTCTGCTCAAAGCAGGAATCCTGGGCACTGCCAGTCCCAGGAGCCAGACAGAGCTTGCTCAATAACTCTGCAGGGACACAGGCAACAGCTCAGGAGGTTCTAGGGAGAAATTGGGCCCCTGGCTCTTCTTCTTCCACCTGCACCTTGGCAGTCAAGTTGGCTCACAAGAAAAGCTGAGAAAGTTGTAGTAACATTGAGTTTACTGCCATTCAGCTGTTGGGTTGTGGCAAACACAGCATATTCTCACTCTCTGCCTCTCTCTCTCTCTCTCTCCCCCTCTCTCTGCTTCACATTGACCAGAGCTTTGTTCTGGAATTAAGTGAAGTGGGGGGTAGGGAAGAAAGGACGGGAGAGCATAGCCCAGCCCTCATGGCTTGTGTCCAAATCCTCTCTGGCTGAGTGCCTGGGGGTGGTCCTAGCTTAGCATTGTGCCAGAAAGAGGAAGGGAGAGGAGAGGACTGGAGTCAGGGTTTGGAAGAGAGTAGGGGGATGGAGGGAATATGCTGCCTGACAGGAGTGAGAGGTAGAATGCTCTAGGGAAATGAAAGCAGATATACCCCATAAACAGATGGTTCTGAGGGCACCTCATTTTGCAGACTTAAGAGTGTGTGTGTGTGCGCGCACAGGCAAGCGTGCATATGTATAGCTGCTTACACTGATGTTTTATAAGCACCCAGTGTCTTCGGCCATGGACATGTGACGGTGTGTGTAACCAACCACCATAACTGTGGGCACCAGCAGACTGTGTAGGTGCTGCGCCTGTGGGCTCCCACGCTCCCTTTTAGTTCTCAATGCTCCAGCCACACCAAAATACTCAGTTTCCTGATTGGGCCCGTTTCCTTTCTGACAAGCTGCTCATTCTTCTTATAATAGTCTCCTCTCCTCTCCTCCTGCCTTCCTGGCCCATACCACTTGCCTCTGCTTCCATGCAACTTGATGTTCACCTCTTCCAGAAAGCCCTTCTATCACCTGCAATGCCGATGACCTAGGTTGAGTTAGGCTCCTCTCTTCCAACCCCCCACAGCCCTGTGTGTGCCTTGAGAGCAGCACTCACAACCATACTGCATTGTAATCTGTGTGTCTGTCCATGTTCCTGTTCTGCAAGATGGCAGATACCACTTTATTCAACTAGCATAGCTCTAGACACATGGGAGTTGAGGAAAAGTCATTTATCAAGAACTATTAGTTGAGCACCCAATAGAGATGAGGCAAGGGACACACAATGGGTACAATACAGATATGGAACCTGCCACCCTGGGTCTCCCCTCTATAGGAGGAGATGCAGGCTTAGAGGAGGCTTAGATTTAGGGAACAGGACATATATATATATATACACAAAATAGGGATGGGGTATGGGCAGTGTTAGGGAAGGCTTGGAGAGGGAGGTCTGCCCAGAATAAGACCTCATCCTGAGTGAGTACACAAATGAAACTACTAGAAAAGGAGTCGAAGGTCTGAGCCGAGTCAATAGCTACACTGAATCAGGGTTGAACCCCTGAAATCACGACCTGGGGAACCCCCTTCCCTCTGTGAAAGAAAAGATTGACTTCCAAGAGAAGATTGATCACCTCTATTAATTGGGTAGCCAGCACACATTTACTGGTATTTTAAAATAACTAGGTGATTGGTGTGGTTATCAGTATTGAACAGATGAGGAAACTGAGGGCCAAGGAGGTGAGGTGGCTTAAACTAAGGCTTCAGAATGAGTGTGGAGCAAGAAAGGCAGAGAGGCCACACGCTGTATTTGCCCTCGATGGTATGTGTAAGGCTGCATTCCCAAGATAATATTAATTGCACCTCTTTTTCCCCTAAAAGAAAAAAACCCATTTGGATGATAAATTATATGGTCACGGTAGTGTGCTGAATTGGTCTCCCTTAAACTCATATGTCAAAGTTCCAACCCCAAATAATTCAAAACATAAATGTATTTGGAAACAAGGTCTTGAGAGAGGTGATTAAATTAAAATGAGGCCAATAGGTAAGGCCCTGATCCCATCTGCCTGAGGTCCTCTGAGAGACCCAGGGATGGGAGAGAAGCTGTGTGAAGACACAGTGAGTTGGCCAAGTCAGCCTCAGAGAAAACCAGTACCTGCAGCACCTTGATCTTAGAGCCCAGCCTCCAGAGTGCAATAGTAATTAGCTGTTGTTTAAGCTCCCCTGTCTATGGCATTCTGTTTTGGCAGCCCTAGGAATACAGTCACTGTATGGGGTCTGGAACCTATGCTTGGCACAGCCACACACTGCCCCCCATGCCATGGGGCACTGTTGACCTTGGTCACTGCAGGGTCGCTGCATGAGCTAGATATCGGGGCCTGATTCACTGCTCTAAGTTGCTGACATTCATTCTCCCACTTGAGGAGCTGCCTACAGGGGGAAGCACAGTGGCCCAGCTGCAGAACAAAGACTGAGGATCACTATATTCACCATAAAGATGCATAGCTGTATTAAACTCGGTGTGTGTTTAACAGCATGTAGGTGTGAGTCTGGGTGCTGGGGAAAGGAAGTGAGAGGAGGCATTGCTCAGTTTGATGTAGCTGAGAGAACACCATCCTCTGGTAGGTACCCTGTGTTCCTGGAGCACCCATGTGGTCTCCTTCAAAGCACTGTCCTCCCTGACTTGAATGCCTGTTTTCCTTGGTGCACCCACTGACTGAGAACTTCTCCAGACAGCCAGAGATGGTAGTGCTGCCAGTCACATAATCCTGAGCTCTATACTTCACAGTAACACTGGTTAAGTAGGTTGCATACCTGAGTTTTAGAATCACATACACCTGGTTTTGAGGGTGGCTCTGCTTTTCAGCTGTGTGATCCCAGAAGAGAAACTTACCTTCTCTGATCTCAGTCTTCTCATCTGGAAAGTAACAAGAATGATGGTATCTTCTTAACACAGTAGATGCTGTGGTGGGAAGTCAGAAAATGCATAAAAATGCCCAGCACAGTGCCTGGCATATAAAATGCTCTTAACATTGGTGGGTGCTCAGCCTGGGTTTATGAAATGAAGACTTTGAACTCCCATCTGAGTCTTGTTTCTCTTATTCAACCTATGTGTACTAGTACCTTGTACGTACAACACTTCCTTCATAATCGGCATTCAGTAAGAAAGTGAAAGCATTTAATGACAGAATTAACATGCCTCACTTTTTGCCACTGTATAAAGATGGAGTTAGCTTAGGGAATCTCTGAACCCCTCTTCAGTTGAAACAGACTAGGATTCCAGGGTAGCCCCAAGAGCCTTCAATATGGTGAGCCCCCCTTCCTGATACCCACATTGACCTGTCCTATCATCTCCTGTTGGCAGGCATCCTGAAAAACAGGAGCATGCTGACAAGGCAGATGTCGCTGGGTCCACTGTGACAGTGGGTTGGGGTGGGGGGGCAGAGGAAATAGATGCCAGTTTCTGAGTTTGTTTTTGACGGGCATCCATGCAGGATCTGAAACAGAGTCCAACTTGCTGCCCAGCTGCCCGGTAGGAGGCTAGAGCTGTTCCAGGCACCACCCAGGAGTTGAGGAAACCTCCAACCATTGTCAGTTAGCCTCTAGTTAAAAAGACACTAGGACCCAAAGAAGCTGGAAAAGCAGAATGCAAATGTCACTGCTTTGATTAGTACAGTGCCGTTTGGGGTAGAACAACACATTCTAGCCTAGGATTACTCCTCTGACTTCCAATGGACGTTGCCAGTTGGAAAACTCAGGTCTCATAGGTGAGGTCAAGGCAGCCTGTAGGTATAGGAGGAAAGGTCAAGGGGAGGTACGAGTTCCTTTCCGGGTAAATGATATGTGTGATTGGAAGAGCTGGGGCAGCTTCTGGGTTTACATCATGCTAATGCTTTCTTCCTGAGCCCTAAAACTGGCTCTGCCAAGAATAACAGGTCCATAGGGCACTGGAGTAGGCGTCACTTGGGCATTTTATTTCCCAGGTGGAATCAACTGTCCTGCATTTCTCTCAAGCAGGGAAGAAGATGTGCCATTTGCAGGATCAGAGGATGGTTCGATATGCTGACCTAGCAGAAGGCCCTGGTCCATGAAGGGCCTATCCACGTAGGAGGTACCAGACGAACCATAGGTTGAAAACTGTGTTCTCTAAAGACAGCAGACTACCGGTCCCCCACCTTCCTGACCATGGGCAGCTGTCTTTGCCACAGGATGAGCTAAATACAAGCCACTACATAACTTACCAGAACTGTGACTACTTATCAACTTACTGTTTGTCTTTGCTCTAGAATGAAAGTTCCGTGGAGACCAGCCGAGGCCTGTCTTGCACAGAGCATCTACCTTGTCAGAGATATTCACCATACTGTTGTGAAGGGAGGGAGGCAGGAGGGGGAACTGAGTAGGCAAAAGGACATCCATTTTCCTGGCACCTAAGACTACAGGGGGTGGGTAGAGAGGAGCCCCAGAATTCTGGCCTGGCTTTCAGAGAAGGCTGGGAGAGGAGGCTGGAACTGCTGAGCCTCAGACCCCCATGGCAGCTGCAGAGATGTGTGGACAAGGGAAATGGGCTCACAGCACTAGGCAGTGGGTACTTGGCTCAGAAAAACAAACGTCCCTCTCCTCTGCCCTCCACATTCCATTTGAGTGAGTGGGCAGGGTTGAAAGACCACCTTATTTCCTTTCTCCTCTTCCCAAAACCCTTCTATCGCAGGAGGTGGCTTCTTTCTCCCTATCTCCCACACACAGTCTGATCGCTGCCTTGCTTCTTGGCGAGATGGTTAATAAGCCCTTGGGTGACATTAATTGCCATCAGGCATTAGAGGCCTGATGAGAATCATCTTCCTTAACGACTGCAGCACCTTGGATCCCCAGGGCCTCTGGGAGTCTGGCCAGTATTCCTCCAGGCTCCAGTTCCAGACAGATATGGGGGAGGGGCGAGAACATGCTCCCCAGGACCCAGGAGAAGCTGAGGCAGCAACAGCCAGCAGCCAGGAAAGAGGGAGGCTTCCAGGAACATTTCAAGTCTATTTTCCAAAAAGAAAATGTCACTTTTCTGGATGAGAAGGAAGCTCACAGGGTCAAGAGGTCTGGGACCAAGTCAGGCAGACAGAAGACAGAGTTGAGGTGCCCTGTCTGGCCTCCCTGTGCCCTGCCTTGCCCCATACTCAGTCTAGTTGAATGGCAAAGTATGGGGGATGACCCCTGAGATGCACAGCATCTATCTGCCTCCCGTAGTAGCTTGGTCTACCGAGTAAAGAACCTACCCACCCCAGGAGTTGAGGCTTTGTGCCCAAAGATACTATAAATCAGGGCAATTGATCCAGGGCCTGACAGAAGGCTGATGCTTGACTTGTAGGGCCTGATCTGGGCTGTGCTCTTTCGACCCTGCCCCAGGGAAAGAAGGCCACCCAGCGATGCCTCTCTGTAGCCAGTAGGTGCCTGGGTGAGATGAGAAGAGGGGTAATTCGAACCCCTACATCAAACCCCAATAAAGGTTTGCCAAACAACCTGTGGGAAGAGACACCCTTCTGGCTATTCCCCCAGTTGGCCTGGGACTTATCTCCAAATGAACTGAGCCCCTGAGCTCCTGGCAAGGCCGGAGAGGGGCAGAGCATGGAATCTTGGGTGATTCCCACCCAGAGCACCCCCACCCCCCAGGGCCCCAACCGTTTTCTGAGGGTGAGGGGAGGATGCCCCCTACCCGCGCCTCTGGAAAGCAGCTGTAAAACACCTCCGGCCTTCGGCGGGGAGTGTGTATCCTTTGAAATGGAACTTCGGTGGCTGCGGTGGCTCCTAGCGAGGAGAAATGCTGCCCCCGCAGCCAGTCCGCCGGCTTCAGTCGGGCCTCAGCGCTGGCCTGCAATGGAGAGGGAAAATAAAACAGAAAACGGGGCCGAGCTGAAACGCGAGGTCGGCCCTTGCCAGAGTCTCATTAAGGAACGGCGCGCGCCCCCAGGCTGGGAATGCGGAATGGACACGTGGACAAGGGAGGGGGTGATGGGGGTGGGGGGGTGTCTCCGCGGTGCGCGAGTCGTGGGCCGTGCGCTC
>PVHY01009624.1:0-55438 GCA_004024945.1 Uropsilus gracilis
GGATGGATGGATGGATGGATGGATGGATGGATGGATGGATGGATGAGGTGGGGGGTGAGGAAAAAGAAGGGAGGAAAAAGGTAGTGAGGGGAGGAAAAAGGAGGGAAGGGAAATGGATGGGAAGTAAAGCGAGAAATTAAAAAAACCCTCTGACTGTGGCAGGGGAGAAAGGGTCCAGTGGTTCCACATTTTGTAGTATCTACCTTCTGTGGAGCTGTGGACTGTAGTGCTTGTGCCAGCATGCCTAGATGCTCAGGAGCAGGGCAATTTCTGAGCCGACACTTAACCACCTACCTCCACGAACTTTCTTTAAGGCCTGTGGGAACCACCATTATGGACCTGCTTCTGCAGGTGCTTAAATCAACCACAATGTTTAACTCTCAATAGGGGGGTTATGTTTTCTTTGTTGAAACTGAACATTTTTGGGATTTCAGAGTAAGAATAGGGAAATATCAGCTCTAATGATGGAGAGGCGTGGAAGCAAATACTTAAATCTCCAAAAGGGGGGGGGATGTCACATGTATGTCACATGCACACAAAGGCTACGGTGCTCAGCGCAACAGAGACAGTCTTTAGAGCTAAGAACCCTGGGTGTCTGCCAAGTGCAATGAATGCTAGTTGCATCCAAAAGCACCAGAGAGTCAACAAAACATTATAATCACCATATGTTCATCTCCGGTTCTCTGCACTCCCTCCCTATCCATCATCCCAACGGTAAACACTGAGCACCAACTGCATGTCGTGCGCAGTGCTAAGCATGAGGGTCATCAGTGTGGACAGATGAGGTGCCTGTCTCAGGAGCCCACAGTCTCAGGGCGCTTCTCCATGGTGGCTTCCTTGCAGTGTCTTCATGTGACCAGCCCACACAATAATCACACCGGGTGGGGACCAGCTAGTGACTCCATTTTCACTGAATCACCCCTTTATCTCCAACTACCATCATGATCTGAGGGTGTTAGGACTTGAACCTATGAATTCGGATGCAATTCAGCCCCTAACCGGAAGCTGTCACAGTAGCTCCAGGAAAAGATGGTGCAGGACTACTGTGGGCTGTGACGGTACAGATGAGGCAGAAGAAAAGACCAAGTGACTTGTGAAGCCACTGGGAACTGTAACTCACAGGATGGGGGGAGGGGGTTAAAGATGGCTTCCAGTTACTAGCACAGACAATGGTTCCATCAGCTGAGAAGCCGAATGAGAGCGGGAGAGGTGTTTCCCTCCCTCTGCAGTACATCACGATGGCAGATGGAAGGCTGAAGAAAATCTCAGGCAGAGAAGGTTTGAGAGGTTTTAGTAAATGGCAGCAGTTGAAACTAGAGATGTGGATGACCCCCCCCCACCCCAACACTTTTAGAAAACATAAAGGCAGAGGAACAAGCTGTGCAGAAGAGAAAGAGAAGGGGAGAGAAAGCAAGGATCTCGTTTATGATTAAGCCACAAGAAACAAACAGAAACCCAGCATCTTCTTTCTCTTTAACCTGAAGCGGAGTTCCACTAAATCATAAAGAAATGACATGAAGTGAAATTACTAATAAAGAAGATGAAATGATGTGAACCATGAGTTACACAAAAGAGAAAATGAAGCCAGATTCAAGGGAGTTACTGAAGGATTCTGGGTTTGTTAATTAGAGGTCTAGCTTTCCTTATCTCCTCATTTGCTCCACGGGCTGGTGAATTAATAGATTCCTTAACAAAAGGACATTTAAATCAACGTATGACACCTGCTTAAATTCTCAAGAAGCCATTAATTACACATTCTTAAGAAAATGAGCAATGATACAACTCTTCTAACTGTATAATTCCTATCTGTGGTTCTTAATCAAACGACTTTTCAGCTACAAGATGGATCTTTTCTATTCATCTTCTCTGGTTCTGACCAATTAAACATTTTCTTTCATAATCATAACATTTCACATACCAAATCTTCAAAAGAAAAGGAGCTTGTTAGCAAGATACCATTTCCCATTGCTAATTTATGCTGAATTAGATTTCTTAAAAGTATAATATGTACACACAGGGCATTAATAACGCATTCGGGTTTAATAGAACAGTGGCAGTAATATTCTGCGGCTTGATTTTGTATGAATGTTTCTTTTTCAGGATAATTCTTTTTTAAAATAGTTAATCAATTAATAAGTGAATTCCTTTCAAATAAAGGTCAAATTTTACGCATTGCTTAGCCACACTGAGGGAATACAAATGATGATGAGTGTGTAAGCTTATCCAGAAGAAATCGTCTTTTCTAAAAGTATTAGAATGTCTATATAGACAGTCCTTCATTGTTTTATAGCTTGAGTCATGTTTAATGTTCACTGACAGTATGTGTCTTTAAGCCATTTATCTCATAACTGTACAGCGGCCACAGCAGATTTCTTCTCCAGAAACCATCCGTTCTAAGCCATCAAAGAACACGTTTTCTGCACTGTGGGTTACTGAGTGCAATCCAGGAGTGATGCTGGGGAACAGTGAGTGGCCTGGTTCCCCGTTAGCTGTTTAGCCTAAGCTTTCATAGCGCTGACGTCATCAAGCCAAGATCCTAGATTCACTGGGCAGCAGCAGGGAGAACCATCAGGTTATGGCCTTGACCAGAGCCAAATCCCACGGAGCAGTTTGCTAATGTCTACAGCTGCACAAACCCGGGCATCCTGTTGACTTAGAGACTGTCAATGGCAGAGGTGAGTATTTCCAACAGATACTGTATAAGCAAAGTCTAAACTATTTACTATCTGGCCTTTTACCAAGAAAACCAAAAGCCAGCTTGCACTTCTTGACTTGACCACTTCATGCACTATGACTATCAAGCCATCTTGAGTTTTCCTAGAGAGGGAGGATGTATAGAAACCAAATCCAAGAAACCCATCATGCCACGGTCTATTCTCAGGGTCTACAAAGTTGCATCCTCTCAAGGCAGCTATTCTTTCCTTCTCAAACCAGCACCTTTACTTAGATCTTGGGCTGGCCATCCTCCAAACAAGCCTGGAAACAAATTACCAGTGGGTCTAATGTAATACATTATGTTTAGGGGCCAGGTGTGAGCCACTGATTTCTTTGTCAATCAGTCAATAAGGTTTGGGAAACTATAAAATTAGAGGCTGGAGTTATGGCCCCTTCTCCAGTCTTTTATCCAGACTAAGGCGAAGTTGTCAAACATCCCATGCTGTCAGTCTCGTGTCTCATGGGGACAGTCATGAGACTAGCAAGGTTATGTGATGAGGATAGATTGATGCTTCGGAACATACACAACCTGTTATTACATATTGATAGGAGCTGCCACTCAATATGACTCACAACTCACAAATATCTCTGGACCCCACCACTTTACATGGTCTTGGAACAAAGACAAGATACCTACATTTCTGGCATACATTTTCTGCAAAATCTAAATCTGTCCAGAGACAAATCTACTGTTGGCATTCCAGTCCTCCCACTCAGGAGAAGCTTTTCATGCACAGATATAGGAGTGCACCTGTATTCAGCCTGAGTACACAGTTAGAAAATAAGAACTGGAGAGTGCCGGAAAGCATTTCTCCCCATGCAATTATGTCCATCTCTGAAAACCATCAAATAAATTGGTGACATGCTATAAGGTTTTGCAGGATGCCCTGGTCAAGAGGGCCATAACCATTTTTGACCCAATTCTCTCTCATACCTGATCTCCTTGTAGTGTGTGCTGGTCAAGGGGTGTCTTGGTAGCAATGTTGCTGTAGTAGGCATAGGACAGCTCCCAGTCCAGAGGGTAGGCATCAATGCCCTGGTAGTGCTTGTACCCAAGATTCATTGAAGACAGTCTCTCACTGCCCTGGCCTCCAACCAAGCTATACAGCATACCCTGTTAGGAAGGAATTGACAGTGTTCACAAGATTGCAGATATGGGCCATAAACTCCTAGCGTAGAATTGTCCCCAGCCCTGTTCCTATGCAAAAAGCCAGCCATTCCAGAAACATGTAAACTTTGCTTTAAAAAAATGCTTAAAAAGGGAGACACAGCTTTCCCATAGTTTACAGATTGCCAGCTATCTGTTCTATTCATGCCTAGGAGCATTAAATTTCTTGATTTCTGCCCTTTTCATAGTGGAAATGCAGTCTTCCCCTGATTCCACTCACAGCACTTTTGTGTATCTGTCAAATATTCTCAGGACTCCCGGTCCGATTTAGTTGCATCACAGACCTCAGCAGTTTGAGTGGTGGGTCATGTCCCAAGCCCACGCTCTCAGAATGCTAATAGGGTCTTTAACCACTGATTTACAAACTCATTTTATAGTAGAGGACATAGAGACTTAGAGAGGTAAAGTTCATGGCCAACCAGCCACTCTGTGGTGGAGACAGAACCTTCTAGATCATTCCATCTGGTGGGAATCTGCAGACTCAGAAAAAAAAAAACCTGTCTATCATGAGTTTCTGTAGTCAGAGACAGAGAAGCCACTGGAAAGGAACATGGAGCCCCCGGGCCAGTCTACACAGTCTGAATCTTTCCAAACTCAGGATGAACAAGGCTATATGCAAATTTAGAGACTAAAAGTGATCAGGGATTTACAAAACTGTTATTCCAAATGTTAGGCAAGTTGCATAATACATTTGGATTCAAAACAAACAATGTCTGTTACAACTTTGACACTAGAAGGTTGAACGGGACAATGTTTTGTTAGAGGTTCAAATGACTCCACTTAGCTTAAAAAGTAATAAAGGATAATGGTCCTACAGTCAGAGCATTTATAAGAACTGGGTAAGAGACCTTGTTCTTGAAAGATTAGGATTCTCAGAAGACCTGTCCAAACTGTGCCTAAGACAGTATACCAGTCCCATCCCCAAGCCTGTGTCAAGAAATGAAGCATGCTTTTTGGTCACTGAAAGCTGGAGATCCCGTGTTTGATTCTACCCCAGGATGCTTTTCTTGAATATAAAGAAGGGAAGGCTCTAGGGAGTAGGAACAGATCCAGCTCCACCTGGAGCAGGAGAGCACTGCTCTACAAATCTAACACAGGTGACTGAAGTTTCTGGAGCCCATGAAATACTCTACCTGCAGCTGATCCTGGGGAACATTTAATCCAATTTCATAAAAGACAGCGAGGTAGTAGGATGCTTTATGGTATCCACAGCAGCTGGAATCCATCAGAGAGGGGATGACAGAGCTAATTTGGTGAAGACCGTCGTCACTGGAGAGTCTCTTTACAGCCTTCTCAAATATCCTCCCACCAATTTCTAATATAGATTCATTTGGGTTCCTTGGCACTGTAAATAACACAATTCATAGCACGCACCATTAATTACCCTGGGATCGACATGGCTTGAGAAAGAAGATGGGAAAGCCAATTAAACCACCTAAGTTATTAATATGGTAGGTTCTGCAGTGCCTTGAAATATACCACCTTCCAGGGAGGTAAATTAAACCCCTTGGGGATGCCACAGTGTCATCCTGTAAATAGATTTTTCTTTGCACTAAATGACAGCCTAGCATCCTGGGGAAAAGGATGTGCCTTTATATAGCTTAGAGAGTAATTTACTTGGTGTAACTCACCACCAAATCAGGACCACCAAAAGTTCCAGAGAGACTACTTTTCCCCCTCTAAGTCTTTCTGAAGAAGAAAGTGTTTTATCTCAGAAGTAGTTCTTAGGTGCTGTTCTAAAAACTTGAGCCAAAGTACAGGCGTTTAAAATGCTTTCTGACCCTCTTTTGCCTCCAGGTTTTCTCATGGTCTCCAAATATAATAAAAAGAATGAGTCAACTTTATAGAGGACTTGTAATGCCAACACCGGGTTGGGTGTCTTAGGCAAATCATGCCATGCAACCTGACCCATTTCAGGAGGTCGGCACTATGGTGTTCATCCTCATCAGGTTTCAGAGGAGGAGCTTGAGGTTGGGAGAAGTCAACTAATTTGTCTGAAAGTACAAGAGCTAGCAAGTTACGAGGTCAAGTTTTGGGTCCAACTTTTGCAGGTCACGGAAGCCAGGGTTCCTAGTGACTGTGCTACCCCCGCCTCACCTTCATGGGAGAGACATTTTACACAACTGCTTGAAGCTCTAAGATGCTGTGTTTACCTAATCCTCCCATTCACCCGGTGAACATTTAGCAAGTGATATGGTCCTATCACCCAGGTGTCACTATCTTCCAAACTCTGTCTGCATTATTCATATATTTTATTTAGTAATTCAGCCAGCTAAGTGTAAACGGTCTCTTCTGTGCCGCTGTGAGATGCTGAGTTACAAAGAAAGACACATCAGATTTCACACATGAAACAAAAAATCATTAAAAAGGACATGGTTATGTTTGATGAGAAATGGCCGATTGATTTAAGACTAAAAAGTTTACTTCCTTCAAAAATTGTTACACCCCACATTTTTGTTTGTGTTCTTCATTCCATTCAAGTTGTAAATATTCCTTATATGTTCCCGGAGGTAAAAAGAGATTTGCCCATCAGGGAATGAACAGAGACCAATTTCCAATAGCAGAAATCTCAAATGGGAAGATCTAAGATGGGATATAAGGGAAATCCCCTGGCAGATGTCCACACTAAAAATAGAGGCCAGTAGAATCCGTAGACCAGATTGTGAAGCCCAAGTCACTGGTTATAGCTGGTGCCAATCCCTCGGGGCACATAGGCAGGCTGGCGGGGGCCATGTGCCTCTTTTTGCTCATCTATAAGAGAAGCCTGCCCACCACCTACATCCAGCTCAGGCTGGTTCATGGATAGCTTTTGTAACTCCTTGCCCAGCCTTCTCCAAGTTCCCAAAAGGCAATACATAGCTGGATCTGCTTTCGCTCTCTCAGTACAAGATGCTGAAGGAAATCACCTTAGGAACAAATGGAATTTGCTCCCCTTCCTGAATTTTTCTTTAAAAAACAGGTGCTTGTTAAAAAAAAATCACAATGCCTATTTCTATAAAATGAAAACAAAAGTTCCTCTCCTTCAATGCCTGATAGTTAAGATAATCACCCATTTAAAAGCTGGGTATGTATGCATCTCTTCACAGAAATAGTAATTCATACTCACCTCTGTCATTATGCACACACATTTTCTTGTCAAAAAGTTTCCGACCCTAAACTTTCTTTTTTAAATGAACTATGTATCATGAGTTTCTCTCCATGGATATCAGGAGTGCATATTTTCTAGAATCTCAATAATATTACACTCCACAGCAGAGTTATTTTCCCACCAATTCTCAGTTTTTAGACTCTTGGGTTGCCTCCAGTGGTTTGCTATACCCAACAACAGAGCAAGGCATATATTGATCATTTTCCTCTACTCCTCTTTTGGGATGTATCTGAATAATAGTACTCTCTTCCACCAGGAGTCCAGGGAGCTCATTTTAGATTTTTCCTTCGCATGGTTGAGAGAAGAATTCCATCCTATCCAAGTTAGACACGAGAAGAATCTTCTCTGATGGATTCAGCATGCACTGCAGCCCTCCCAAGGAGTTACAAAATAAATTCCACTTCTACTTATTCATATATTTACTTGTAGATAGGTACTCATCTTAGCTGCCCCTCTGTGCACTTTCTAGCAAAGCAGTATTAACATTTTGTTAACGACTTATCCCCACCTCATCTGCTCTACCAAACTCCCAACTAAGATGATGAGTTTTGCCTGAGTACCCATGGACACTGCCTAGATGGACTCAGAGAAAAGAAGAGATGATTCCAGACAAAATGAAGCTCCAAATGAAACACTTGCCCTGCTGCCCTCTGGCACAGAACCCCAAAAATCATTAGCAAGAACACCCAGGTAGCTGAAATTGCTGGAGAATAAGAAGCAATAGGAGAAAACTTCACAGACCTCAAATCCTTAGCACAAAAACCTCACAAACTGAAAAGCGAGCAGGTTGAAAAGGCTGCATTATCTCTTATACATATTAAAATTCTTAACTCCCCCCAAATATTACCAATCAATATTTTCTCTGCGAAAGAATCTAAACAATTTTCTGCACTAGTGAATATAATAAAAAAAGAATTCTAAAGTAAAGCTGCTCATTCTGCACATCCTTTAAAGTTTGAATTCCACTGCGGCACCAAACCATGATGACACTGGTGATATTGCAAAACTGGCGATTTTAAAATCAGTTTAATGAAACTGTTAATTTCACCCATCTGCTTTAGCATATGCATTTTTTTCTGGTCGATCTGTAACTAAAAAGCATGCCTTGTTCCTGGAGATTAATAGCATCATGAAAAAACAAACAAAATAGAAGAAGCCATTTTCCCATTTTCTTGTTTCCTGCAACAGAAGCCAAGGAGGCAGAAAGCAAAGCTACCATTAACCCTCGCTGCTTCCCAAGGAACACGGCATTGTCTGTTTTGTTTTTTCCTATTTTTTCACAAGACTATCATAAGGTGGCCATTTGTGAGCTTGTCATTAAGAGAAGCAAGAAACATAAAATGAGAAGTTAGCAAGTCACTGAAGGAGCTGGAGTCAGCATCTGACTGACAATTCAGGAGAAAGGCAGACTCATTGCTTTGGAGAGGAACGGACATCAAGAGGAAAGTCATTTTTACTTTCAAGCTTCCAAAAGGTGTGATGCATCCAAAGTAGAAGTGTGAAAGAGGAAAAAAACAGGAGCGAGGCAGTGCCATCTAACCAGCAAAGGGAAGCTCTCTACTAATATTCTGAAGGGGTCCATTCCACTGGGTCCCCAGGCCCAAGGAGCTTGCCTATTTTGCTCTCAAAAGTCAACTATTTGTGCCTTTGTCTCCAGTGTAAATTTCCTGGTTTTACATATGTAATTTTTCTCCCTCCTTCCTTCCCTCTTCTTCCTCTCTCCCTATCCCCCTTGGGTACCCTTCCCTGTCCCCTCCCTGCTGTCACCAGGGATTTTTCTGGGCAGGAAAATTATGTCCCATTTTCTGTAGTCTTCTTTGTGCCTCTCTATATTTTTTTCATCACCATAATATATGCTTTCTTAAATAAAGAAAATATTCTTCAAAGATAACAATGAAAGTGATGCTTCAAGGATCTGGTATCTTGGCGTTATTAGTCACATCATTGTATTTCTACCATTTCCAGAGTCTCTGAAAATGCACGACAAGTGTTGGCAAAGAAAAGAGTTAAAAATTTTCAAAGCTGTCAACAGAACCGAAGCATAGAGCAAGAGAGGGGGAGGAGGGTAAGATCAGGGGAGGGATGGGCAAGAGATATTAAGAAGGTTCATCTTCTTTTTTTTTTTTGAGACTAGGTCTCGCTATTTTTGCCCATGGAATCGCAGGCTCACGTTGCCCGAGGTACCACAGACTCAAGCAGTCCCCAGCCTCAGCTTCCCAGGTAGCTGGGATTACAGGCGTGTGCCACTGCACCCAGCTATTTTTTGGGACTAGGTCTCACTGTGTTGCCGCGAGCGGGACCCGAACCGCGATCCCTAGCCCCAGCCACTTCACAGACTGAAGCTTACAGGTACAAGCCACCGTGCCCAGCTGATTAAGAAGATTCATGGGTGATAAGGTGGTGGGAGAACCTCAGGGTAGACAATTATGGAATATATATGTATATATTTATATGTGCAATAAATTAAGAAATTATAAAAAGAAAAAAAAAAGAAAAACTAGAGTGGCCCAAGGCAGCCAGTACCCTGTGGCAAGGCATGGAGACGCCCCTCACCCTATGCTCAGAGTGGCAAAGCCTGGGGTAAGAGTCAGTGTATTCTTGGGGACTGAGATGGCGTCAGCCCTGCCAGCCCAGCCTGGGCCCTGGCTTCATCCCAGAACCACTTGCCGGCAGACCTTGGCCTTCTGACAGGGACAGCTCTGAGCTCCCAGTTTCCAGGGCGGGGGTGCCCCCCCCTAGAAATGAAAGCAAGGAAGGGAGTAAACAGTTCTGGCCTCGGGAGTAAACAGATATCTGCAGGGGCCTGCCACCCAGCCTGCCTGTCTGTCTCACCTGCCCTGGACCTATCCGTGACCCAGATCACCTGCACCGGGGCTTTGTGGCTCTTCTCACTCCTTCCATCGCTAGCTCTGGCCTTGTGCCCCTGGCATAGCCATTACTGCAGCCCCTCTATCCAGTAGCCACGACCTCTCCTCCTGGGATGCCACTGCCCCATCCCTAGGGCTGCATTTTGACAAGGAAAATGTGACCAGAGAGTAACAGAAATAGCCAGCCCACCTCATCAGTAATGAAAAGGTGCAAACTAAAATATTACCACCTTAGCATTAAAAGTAAGAAGCCCAAATGCTAATTGGGCAATTTCTATGCTCTGGCAGAAGTCACTTTCCTAGAGATTCCCCAGGCAACGGCATAGAGGCTGCATGGCCTACATGGCCCCAAGAAGTCCTGAACATCAGCTCTCATGTTGGGGGTCACGCAGAGCCTGGACAGGGGTGAGCTACTGCCACAGCAGCACAGGGGGGATTCCTGCACGAGTCAGGAATCAGCAAGCAGGGCTGTGGCTCTGGAGATTGAGAGGCAGGATGGGGCTTCTGTTACTCTGCTTTGCACTCAGAGGTTGCCCTGAGGCACTCGCCCTTTTGCATTCAAGCCTTCCACTGCAGCAGAAGGAAAGTAAGGAAGCAAGTGAAGAGGAGGCAATGGTGGGGATGGTTGCTTTTATATTAGGTTAGCTCATCAGCTGTGAACAGTTAAAGGGCTCTTCCTCCTCACACCCCCCCCCCACCTGGTGGCTTGTGTGGGGGGGTTGGGGGAGGAGAATCAAGCTCCTTATGGTTGCCCCAGGGCCAGCACAGCTCTCAGAAGCACCCAGTACAGTTTGCCAGACAGTCTGCTCGCACCTTGGGGCTGTTTTACATCTGGGCACCTGCAGACCTAGCAGCTAAGATACAAATCTACAAAAACAACAGCTGTGAGGAAGCCTTTTCAGGGTTCATTTGTAGTGGATGTGCACAGATGAAAAAGAATTCTTCTGGACTCTTCTTGTTGACAGGGGTCATTTGACAAATGTCATCTCAGCTGACCTGGGAAGTCGAATTATATTTGCAGAGGTATTTCCTCTGCAATCAGCACAGTAGAGCAGGTTAAACAGGATCAAGATTGCAGGTGAACAAGCTCTTAGAAGTCTTCGGCCAGACCAGGGGAATGGCTTGCTTCTTAGAGACCTTGAACTTGTTTCTGCTGGAAGTTGAGTTTCTCATTCTCTTAGTGAGGTGCACATCCAGCAAAGACATTTAAGATGAAGTACTTAGGCCCCTTTTTCTTTGGAGTGCATTTAGTGACTCTTGTTGAGGGTCCTCAAAGAAAACCCAAAATCTGTCAGAATCATGGTGGAACCAGACAGGCAAATCAACAATTTACAAACCAATCAACTGGTAAAACAATGCACAAAAAATTGCAGTAAGTTAAAGAGTGTAAAGGAAACACCCATGCAGTGGCAAGGAGAGCATGGGATAAGAAGCCTTCTGCCTGGGGCACAGGAAAGATGATGCAGGAAGCAGCTTTTGAGTTAACCTGATAGCTGTTTGCAGGGCAGGTATGCTTAAGAGCATGGGAAGGTGAGCTCTGTTCTTTGAAGTGAATGGTGCAAAATGTGAGCTCTGTTGCAAAATGTGTTGAAAGGGTCATATGGGGAAATACTAATTCACCAGGCAGATAATAAATGCCCAGCACCACTGCAGGCACTGTGGAGATTTGGAAATCTAAACAGGAATATTTCACACTTCTTGTACCACCTTCAACAAGTTTGTGACTTAGAGACTCACAGAGCATCAAACAGCTGTGACTCAAGGCAGAGTGTGACAAGCCTGTCATATTCATATATACCTTTCTGTCCATAACGTTCTTTCTAGGCACATGCTACTTTATCTCCTGCTAAACCAGACTTTCCCAACAGATATATCATACCTCACATCCAAGTTAAGGTTGTTATTAAAAAACAAAAGTAGGAAATAGCAAGTATGTAGAGAAATTGGAACCCTTGCACACTGTTGGTAGGAATATAAAATGATACAGTGTCTACAGAAAACAATACGGTGGCTCCCCCAAAAATAAAATAATTAACAAGTGATCTGGCAATATCACCTCTATTTACTTAAAAGAATTAAAAACTGAATATGAAATATTTGTATAGTTATGTTCATAACAGCACTAGTGACAGTAACCCAGAGGTAAAAGCAAACCGAGTGTCCATCAACATGCAGATAAACAGAATATGGTCTGGTGGAATATCATACAGCCTTTAAAAAGGAAGAGACCTCCAACATGTACTACAACGTGGTTAAACCTTGAGGATATGCTAAAGAAGCCAGTCACCAAAGGATAAATGGTGTAAGATCCCAAGAGTATGAAGTATCAAGAGCTGCCTGCCAAGCTCAAAGAGGCAGAAAATAGCATGGTGGTTACCAAGACCTGGCAGGGAGAGAGCTTAGGCAGTTGTTGTTGTTGGTTTGTTTTTGTTTTTTATTTATTTATTTATTTATTTATTTTGGAGACTAAGTCTCGCTATTTTTGCCCGTGGAACCGCAGGCTCACGTTGCCCCGGGTACCACAGACTCAAGCAATCCCCAGCCTCAGCTTTCCAGGTAGCTGGGATTACAGGTGCGCACCACCACACCCAGCTATTTTTTGGAACTAGGTCTCGCTGTGTTGTCCCGAGCAGGACTTGAACCGTGATCCCTAGCCCCAGCCGCTTCCTTCATAGGCTGAAACTTACAGGCATGAACCACCGTGCCCGGCTTTGTTTTTGTTTTCTTTTTTTTAGTTGTTGTTTAGTACAAAGTTTCCATCTTGGATATGGGGAGTATTCTAGAAATGTGCCAATGACTTGGGTATATTCAACACTTCCGAAGGGTACACACAGAAGCATGAAGACAGGGACTTTGAGGGTGTGTATTTTACCACAAGTTTTTTTTTTTGTTTTTAATTGCAACCTCTAAAGAGGGAGGCTTTAAGAAGGGTGGTTACCAAAGGAGAAGAGGTGAGGTGGGAGGAACAGGCAGAGCTGCCGACTGGTCAGTGGTGGCTGGCAACTAGAACGCCATTGGTGGGCATGGTATAGGCTCGTGTATTTCATAAGAGGCGAAGCTGTACTGTTAAATCTTATGCATTCTTATAAAACTGCACTTAAAAAGAGAGTGACATTATAAATACGTGGCTTTGCTGTTTTGCAGAAGCAAGAAACAGCTCAATCTTTCAGGTCCAGCTAGGTTACTCCTCAAGTGTCTTCTATTCCTTATTAATGAGGCCATAGCTCCACCCCTTTGAAGTCCTCCTGGCTCCTCAGCGTGTCAGCATGGAGGGAGGACCTCCATGCCAGCAGAGGCACCAAGAATATAGACAACTAACAAAGAGAACTGGGCACCTGCCTACTGTCTCATGCTATCTTAATCTCTTTAGAAAGTGCCAGGGAAATAATTACAAAGGTTAATGCCCTTGGTGGGAACTGTGAAGCTGGGGTCTTTCTTGACCGGTAGGCTAGTTTTTAGTCTGACTCCTGGTTTTTGCTCTAGGTTGGCACATGGGGAAACCTGTCAATATTTGTCTGGCGAGCGAATGGGAGGTCGTGATATGTGCATTGTGAAGAAATGACTCACAGTTAAATTCCTTATTTTTTTACCGCACCCATTTAAGTCTTACAGCAAGAATGTCATGCATTAAACATCTGAGCCAAGTCCATTCTTGTACCTTATCTCAGATACAGAAATGTAAAGTGATGAGGATGTTCTAAAAAGGGCTACTCATCAACAGGTCGAGCAGCTCAGGGCAGCAGCAGGACGCATAATGCAAGCCTAGTTCCTTCAAAATCTGCTAGTGTGCTGCAAGACAGACTTGGAAGAAAGGCTAGGTGAAGAAACAGGCGTGGCTACAATCACACTGCTCCAGCACTACCCTTTCGATGGAAACCAGAGTAAAGCTACATTAAGAATGCTAACTTAGCATTTTTAACCATCAATCTACAAAATTAAATTTTCTGCATTTCCCCCCGCCTCAACGTTAAAGACTGGGCACCATGAATGACACCACCTCTCTCCAAGCTAGGGGGAGGACACTAGGATAGCCTTAAGCGAGCTCAATGTGCCAGGCGGAAATGAATTTTAATGAGCCGATGCCCACCTCTGCAGAAGCTGCTCTGTCCTAGTGGATGGAACAATGTAACCTAGAAAGATAGGGGCTGCAGGCTGGTAGGTTCTGGAGAGTCTCCTATTCAGCTCACTCGCAGGACCTGCTTTTACCCTGCAGGCAGAGCCAAGGCTGAAGGAATGCAGGGGATGGAGTCCCAAGGGAGACAGGGCCAGGGGCAGGTTTCTCAGCACTGATCCAACCCAACTTGGCACCAGAGGGACCTGACTGGCTGGCTGGGCACCAGCACTGAATCCGAAAGTGCAAACCCAGCTTCAGGGGCTGCGCTCCTAGCACGGCTGCCCAGGCTACCAGGAGTTACTGTACATGAACCGTCCTGCATACTCGGACCTGCCATCAACAGTTCCTGAGCTCAGATTGGGGTTTTTGATCAGATTCTGCTCCCAGGCTTCCACAGAAAATAAAATAATTTTATAAACCTTCTGGAACGAAACAAAGGATTAGCCAATGGCAAAGTTTAAAATCAACTCTTAAAAGCTGATTGATCTTAATCTGAGGCATCCGGGATTGGGAGGGGAGGGGGAAGGGTGGGAGAGGACAGACTGGGGAAAAGCATAGTGGACTGTGGGTGCTCCGGTGGTAGGAGAGCTAGAGAGAATCCCCAGATTGAAAAATTAATAAGGATGTAAAACAATGGAACTTCATAAAAAAAAGTACAAACTTCTGAGATGTAAAAATAGCACTAGTGTTCTTGAGAGTATTTACTTTAAAAAAAGAATGTTTTTGTGAAAAATGATTCACTCCTCCTCCCAATCATCAAACTATATTTAAACATGATCAGAAGTCTCCCAAACCCAGTTTGGACATGGAGATGGACCTAGCCCACTTAGCAGAAACGATATGGCAAGCATTTCCCTGCCCTGGTTTCACTGTTCTGGCAGGGAAGCCCCACCAGCCCGAGGTGACCCCCTGGGAGTCATTGCTGCCTGTAATAATAGCAAAGCGAGGCTCTCCAGAGAGGCGATTTCTCTTCCTCCAGGACATTTGACAGCGTCTGGAGACATTTTGGGTTGTCACACCTAGACAAGGGGGTGCTGAAAGGCGAGGGCGTGTTGCTGGTACCTAGTGGGTAGTGGTGAGAAATGCTGCTAAACATTCTAAACGCACAGGACAGACCCCTCATAATAAGGAACAGCTAAGTCCAATACGTCAGCTGTGCCAAGAGCAAGACATGCTCATACATGAGCTTACTGTGTGGATATCTTTTTTAGGTGTTTCGTACAAATTTTCAATATTCAATATTTATAGTAATCAATAATATAATGTATTTATAAAATATTTTATATAGTATGTACATACCTGTATTTGTACAATGTGTCTATGCATATTTAATTTATTTATTTTGAGACTAGGTCTCACTATTTTTGCCCGTGGAACCGCCGGTTCTCGTTGCCCGGGGTACCACAGACTCAAGCAATCCCCAGCCTCAGCTTCCCAAGTAGTTGGGATTACAGGTGCGTGCCACCACACCCAGCAATTTTTTTGGAACTAGGTCTCACTACGGGCCCCAGGCAGAACTCGAACCGCAATCCCTAGCCCCAGCCGCTTCATAGGCTGAAGCTTATAGGCATGAGTCACTGTGCCCGGCCCTATGCATATTTATTTATATAAAGAAATGCATTATATGTAATGCATGTATATATAATACTTATATTTATATAACACTTATATATAGCATATATATTATATGTACATATATATACATTTACTTAACCCATCACTGGGAGAGTGGTACAGTTGTCTCCATTTTGCAGATGAGAAAACTGAAGAGTGCAGAGATGAAGTAGCTTGCTCAAGACTACACAGTTCGTAAGTGCTCAGTTAAAACTGGAACCAGCACCTTAGCTCAGAAGCTGTGCTGCACACTCCAAAAGGCCTTTTCCCCACCCCTTACCCTCCCTGCCCAAGTCCACTCAAATCACGGCATCTACTAAGCCAAGCTCTTTACACCCTTTAACTATGTCTCCACTCAGGCCTGCCTGGTCTCTCTGGAAATGGCAACAGACTTCTTACTTCCAGTTCCACACCCCTCTAATTCATCTCCTCCAGCCTCCCACTGCTGGCAGAGTAACCTCAGAAACCCAAATCTGAAGATACCTCTGTCCCTGAAAGAAATACTTCAACAGGTACCTGTCACATATAAGATAAAACCATAGCTCTTCAGGATAGTGTATGAGTGCTAGTGGGAACCGTCCATCGCCAGGTCTTTTCCTGCTTCCCAAATCGCTTGCACATTATTAAGATCTCTGTGATGCGTCCACCTATCCACTTCTACTCTGCTGGCAATTCCACACCCACCTTCCTTTTCTGGAAAATGACTACTCTTCAAGAATCACCTTGTCACCTCCTCCAGGGAGCCTTCTCTGAATGTCTCAGGTCTCCAGAAGGAACTAACCACCCCTTTATTTTATTTTGCTTGTCTACCATTTACTTTCACAACCTTTATTAAACTGCATGATTATTTTCCTTGGCTTTCAAGTCTATCCCTCCGGGGCAGTGACCTACTGTTATTTTACCTATCTCTGAAATCTAGCCAACTGACTGAGCAGTCACTCAGCAAGCAGCAAATGAAGGAATGTTGAAATATTCTCTACAGTTTGAATTCTGTCAGAATCCTCTCAGGGTGGTGAGGTGAACATTTGCAAAGGAAATCTATTCTGCTGGGTACTACCATCCTGGAGTGTTCGTCAATAAAGCAGGAATCTGTCTCTGTAATGTTTGGATTCATGGTTTGGCTATCTACTGAGGTTGCCCCTGACCACAAGGAGGGCAGTTCTTGTCCCTCTTGATAACCCCTTCTCCAGAGGATCATCTCCATCTTCTCTCCTCTTCCTAACAGACATGGGTTCAAGGTCCCTTATAGTCCTACAACGGGTACTTGACTAAGCCATCTCTTGGGCCTAAGGAGAAGTGGCCACTCTGGGCAAGCACAGATTCCTGAGATATTGTCTAGAAATACTTCAAATCACGGGGCTCAGTGCTAGTGCCTAAGGACCCAGGCAGGTGAGCTGAACATGCGTGAGGCAAGCAGGTGGTGAACAGAGAGAGCTGGGACTGTGGATGGACAGCAAGTACCCATGCCAACCACCTACCCTTAGAATTGTTGCTAAGGGGGGGGGGGCTGGTATTGCCAGATCTTGGATTTTTTTTTTTTTGAGAAAAACTAAAAACTGGCATTTTTACACAAGTATTTTGATACTGGCAACTCACTTTTTTTTTAACTGACTGCACTGTGTGTGCCTAACTAGCTGCACAAGGGGGCCAGCTCTGGCTCTAGGCCATCAGTCTGTGGCCTTGGCTGGAAATAAAGAACTGCCTGAGAGATTCCTAAATTTAAGTTTTTGCATTTAGAGTTGGAAACGTGCACAGATATATTGAGAGTGGTGGACACACAAGGGCAAAATTTAAATTTGAAATTACACTAGAACACGAGGGTTAAAAATAACTCTGAGGCATAAATCACCAAAGAAGGTGAGTGAAACAGTGGAAGAACAGGGGGCTCCCCCTAACCAGTGTCCAAAGGTGCAACAAAAACTAACTTACCTGTCAAGAAATCCATCTCCAGTAAGGCCTGGACCAAACTGGGGTGCTGGTTCTTCAGCTCCTTCTCCCAGGGGAACGCGCTGCAGGTGGGAAGCTGGCCATACCTGTGCTTCAGGTCCAGGTAGGCGTTCCGGAGGTCACCTGTGTGAAAGGAAGCAGAGAGACCACACCGCTGAGAAGGGACACGCCTCACCCCTTTGAACCCCTTCCTCCCAAGAGGAGGCAGGAATAAGAGGTCAGACTTAACATTACTGGATGTTGGTTTGGTGCATTAGGGATTTGAAATTGGCCACGATGCCTTTGCCTTGAGGTCACAGATTCAAAGCCAAGTCCGAAGGAAATGTGCCAAAGTTGCTGATAGCTGTTGAATAATTCTACAGAATGAGCAGCTGGCCTTGGACAGGTCCCCAGGAGGCCAAAATCTAGGCCATTTTGTTGGCAGTATGAGGAGCAAAGCACAAGGACCCCCAGGGAGCCAAAGTAACAGAAGAGGTTAGGGAAATCTCCCCAAAGCTACCAAACAGATCAGCATGCAAAGTCGGACCTTCCACACAGGAGACGGGTCCTAAAATGACATCAGTTATCAAAATCATTTTCTTTCCTGTTTGGGGTATGACTATTCCTACCTCCCCCTCTCCTCCCAGCAGCGTATTTTCTGGATGATTCAGCGGTGAAAGCAGCAGCTGGGGACCAGTATGGCCTATTCTTAAATTGAATTCTCGAAGAGCTGCCTTTCTACACTTACTTATGATGGCCTCTAATCACTTCCCAGGAGCATCTGATGTGAACCCTATCGGTCTGGGTATGTTCTAGATGTATCCAAACCTCCAAGGCCCGAAGTGGGAAGTTCAAGCCCTGGCAGCAGGGAGATAAATGGGCAGGACTGAAATATTTAATTCGCTTTAGCTGATGGCAAAGGCCCCATAGGAATTTTTCTTCCAGAAGGAACATATGTGACTAATTCTAGTGCCTCCCTATCAAAAAAGAAGATCTTTAGCGCAGAGAACTGTCTAAGCGTGAGATCCAAGCTGGGACATTGGAACGTAAGACAGGACCAAGTTTATAACCGATAAACACCCAGGCTGTACATATGCGCAGGCGCAATAGTCATGTGAAATTCATCCCTTCTGTTGAAATTACCGATGGCTTCCAGAACGAGCCAAGTCCAAGGTTTCAGAAAAATACAACTGAGCCCCAAATAACAAAGTCATTGCTCAACATTTCTGAAAGCTAATATTCAGATATTAATGGTCCAAGAGAAAAATGCACCGACGGGGAAACATTTCTAATGATTAATTTATTTTCCAATTCATTTTTATTTTCTTAGACCAGCCTTCGAGCTCATTATGGATGGGAATAATGCAATGTGAGGCTCAGAACACTCTCATTTGTATTCTTAAGCTAAATTCCATGTGGTTAAAATAGTGAGGCAAGTTTGTGTTCTTTTTGCCTGTTGGGCTGGTTGCAAGCCCAAGGTGGGGGTGGGGATGGGGGGTGGGGGGAGGGTGTACTTTCACTGACATTCAGGTGTGAAGGCCACGCTTGTCCCCCTGAATGACCTTGGAGATGCCCTATTTTAACCCCATTGCAGAGAAGCCAAACGTGAGTGGCCATCAGTGAGATGAGCTGAGTATAGATCTCCTGATACTTACATGCTTCGTGTCTCCCCGGCGGAACTGCGGACGAGTACACAGACACTATTTCTTGAACCTCTGCACACCTATCGTAATATAACTTGACTTGTTCAGCTAGTTGCTTTTCAAGAAGGGGGTTAAATATCTGTAAGAAAGCAAGAAAATCAAATGAAACCATTTTCATCAGACACCCACCCACACCTATGGGGCTATTTCCATGTTGATTTCCTTCTCCCACTGGGTGACTTGTTTACCAGAGATCTGCCAGGCAAGTCTTCCCTCATGTGCAGGGGCTACCTTCAGATTCCTGCAGCTGCCTGATCAAACCCTGTAGGTATGATGTCTCCTACTATACACAAATATCTGTGATGCAGTTTATTTACAAGTTAGACACACTAATAACAATAACTCATAATAAATTGCGCAACTGTTGCGATTGCAATAATTGCAACATGTTCCAATTAATGTAATAGAAGTTAAATGATTGTAGTCTCTCTCTCCCTTTTGCACTCCCTGTCTCTCGAAAAGTCATATTGTACCTAATCTTTCTGAACCTCAGTTGACGTCAGATTACTAAAACCAGGGAAAGTGAAAGCGCAGATAAAGAGAAGTTGTGTTAATAATTCCAGGACATGTGGCTCTGGCCACATCCTTCCATGTACTTTTGGAGGTATATTCTCCTCTTCTGAGTTTCTTAAATGTTCAGATTCCCCAGAGGCCAAGTCTGTACCCTTTTCTCTCTCCAGCCCTGCCTCCGGTCTCCAGAAAATGATACTTATTCCCCTTCATTTCCCAAAGGGATGCTGAAGTGACCAAGGATGACCCTGCTGCCCAGGAGACTTCCACCCATTTTCTGCTCTTTAGGTTCCCGCTCAACTTCTAAGAGCAGGTTCAAGGTCCTGGCTTCAAGGCAGTTTCCTAAGTGCTCACCCACCCTCGGTGTGTTCCCAGGTGGATGCTCCCACCCAGCTCCCAAACTGTGCTCCCCTCTGGACAAAGCAGGTTTTGAGCTCCTTCAGGACTTCATCTTGCAACCAGACAAGAGCATCTCACCAAGAAATCTCCCCAAGGCAGAGCAGGCTGTGAGACCTCAGGGGCTTCTCACAGGACCACAGTGGGTCATAACCTGCTGACGTTTGTTTTTGTTTTTTTTTTTAATAAAGCAGAACAAAGATTCTCAGAGTTCACTGAACACAGAAAAGATATGTATTTCCAGCAATATCAGTAAAACTCTTTTTGGTGTAAAAGAGAGATTTATGTGAAGAAATATTTCATCATATAAAAACACAAAGTCTTAATCTATAATGGTAGATTTGATATAGTACCTAATTAAAACACTTTTAAAATTCAGAATATGCTGCAAAACCCGATGTTGTTTTATACATGTGTACGTGTATATTACATATATGCATCATGTATGCATCATGTATGCATCTATCTATGTGTGTATGCTCTTATACATGTACAGTTTAAAATACTAAATTATATTAAATCATATTAAATAGGTTCTTATCAAGGTTCACTTTCAAAAACTATTTTGTAAACTACAGATGCTGCAGCACCAGGCACCGAACCTGGCACATAAACAGGGTCTTAAGAAGCATTGTACAAATGAATACATTAATTGCACCTTTTCCTCTTCATAGATGTCTCTTAATGGGGCCCTGAAAGGCACCCATGGCCACAGGCACCCATTTTTCCTAGTTGACCTTGACAAGTGACTCCTGATCCTCTCAGAATGAACTCCCCAGTGTCCCAGGGAAAAAGGGACATTCCCTGCCCAGGTGCCCCATGATCTCCTTTCCAAGGCCAGGAAACAAGTGTGTGAAGGCTCCCTGGGAGAACACCCTCTTGCACACCACCTGCAGCCCCACTCGAGCTTCCTGGCACAGGGGACAGTCCCATGCGTGGTGGGGACGGGATGTTCTTATGCAGAGATTCAGTCTGCCTGCAAAACCCTCAGCAGGTTCTAAGTCACAGCCAATCCAGCCCAGCGAGCTGAAGCCCCCACTCCTAAAGAAGGTAGCAAATGGAATCAAGATCCTCATTTGCAAGGGCATCCCCTCTTCTGATACTTTAAATAATAGCATATAAAAGAAGCTTTTCCAAATAACTAAGATTCTCTCCTTTCATTAGCCTAATCACTGGATAGGCAACAGCCTGATAAAATCTACTCTATAATTAAGCTAGTAGTTATTAAGACAGAGGAAGTAAATGGTTTCCATTTTATGAGCAGTAAATGAACCAAGTATTAACAAAAATCCATTATCATGTTTGCTGGGGGAAAAACCTCAATATTAATTATGTTTGATGACAGAAACGATGCGAGGTCCAACTTGGATAAATCTTTTGTTTACACTAAGTTCCATGTCCCTGAATCACATTCTCCTTTACCCACAAGCACGGCAAACTTCCCCCTCCTTGGGCTCACCTGTGCAGGATACAGAGAGTGAAGGCGATAGTACTTCAGAGGTCCGAAAAATCCTTCAATGCCGGCCACATACCTGCTCCCTCCAATAATGAAGTACCCAGCAGTGTCATTGTAATAAAAGTCCTCCCGGAAGCTAGAGGCAAACACAGAAGATTACCACAGCTCTGGGTTTCAGCCAGGTGTTTTAAAAGAGACTCTTTCATGGACCCTCCTTGACTTACCTCAACATTCCACCAGCCATTTACTCTAACATCTACTCAACCAGACCGTGGCAGGGACAGGCAGACTTGGGCTACGATCCCAAATCTGCCATGTGACCTTGGGTGGTTTCTTACTTTCTCTGAGCATGAGTTTTTTTCCTTAGTAAAATGATAGGTCCTCACTGACTGGATTGTGAAGAGAATTAAGAAAAACATAAGCCCAGGGACCACAATGATGTGATTGATGTGAAATATATATATGTATAAATTTTTAAAAAAAAAGAAAAACATAAGGATGTCCAACATCCAACAGAATGCCTGGACCCCTGTATATGTTCAGTATAAGCTGGCTATCGGCATTCATGAAATTGTTTGGAATCATTGGCTTTATCCAGTATTACTGGTCTTAACTGAAAATATATTGCTCTAGAGAGAAAAACAGGTGTTGGATGTATAGAAGGTGGTACAGTGGTAAATTAAAAGCATTTCCTATTAGGTAAAAGTGGAATCCATCGAGTGAGGAAGAAGTCACAAGACCAAAGACAACAGGTCATCACAGGTGATGGACTAGGAGTCTGCTTTGTCCTGAAAGATTTGAATGATCAAAAAGGAAAAAGGAGGGGGAAATTGGGTTGGCATGAGTGAAATACAAAAGTTGTCCCATGTAGCATCACTGAAATTCAGCAAAGACTAGAAAGTCCTAGGTGTCCGTCAGCGAGGGCTGGCCCATGCCCATTCAGTGTACCCTGACATACTATATGATGCTTGAAAGAGAGACAAAAGGCTCTGTGTCCTTTGTCTGGAAATCTGGAGAGATTTGCAAAACAAACTGTTAAGTGGAAAATAAATACAAGTGTAGAACAAAAAGTATGCTTTTTATCCAAGAAAGAAGAGACTATAGAATTTGTATTTGTGTATATATTTATATATATTTGTATTTTATAATATATATGTAATACAATATATTACAATATATATGTATGTATTTGTTATTTGTATTTAAAAATGCCAAAGGTCTACACAAGAAACCAAAGTATTTCTCTAAGGGGACAAGTCAAAGGATGGTGTGGATGGAGGCAGATCTAAAAGCAAGATATTGAACTGTACACATTTTTGTTTAATTTTGTTCTTTCAACCATGTGCATTCATTACTTACTTAGGATTTAAAACAGGACAGGGAGGACAAGGTGTGATGAGAACATATGTAACAGCAAGGGGGGGTCAAGACAAGCATCAAGTGAGAGCCAGGCAAAGAGGAAAGACCCAGGGACCGCAGAGGGCAGATGGAAGCAGAAGGAAAGAAAACAAATGGCAGTCTGTTGGGGGGCCAGAAAGCTGAGAGAGCAATAGGCCAGGGGACAAGCTGGGAACAGAGCAGGCAACTAGCGTTAGACTAGAGATGTCAGGGCCCCTGGGTTGTCCTAGGAGGGGGACTGCACTGCTTGTCATCAAGGACCCAACCCTTACTAGTACTCAGGACTAAGGATGTTACAGGGGTGGAAAACTGAGTGTGTTCTTATCACACCCATTGAGGGTAGCAGGAAGTCAGAGCGAACACTTATACATTCACTTTCTACAAATGCAACCAAAATGGAAAAGCAGCTCATCATAGTTCTCGTTTCAGAATCCCTGAGGTGATGATCTTTCTTTCTCATTTTTCTCTCATTTGGGACCACAAAGTTATTCTCTCTGAGTGCTATGAGCAGATTCTGGGTTTCAAGCCTGGAGCCTGTTCATAGCTGGCGATCAAAGGGTAGGAAGCAACGCTTCTCCAGTAGAATCTCTCTTAAAACTCCATATAACCAACTCCCTAATCCACAGGATCCTCTACAACATTCAGTCCTGGAAGCTACTCTGTAGCCTCTTTTCTTAAACAAACATAAGAAGATACTACCTGGAAGGTTGTTGGGAGGATTAAATGAACTACTACTCAACAAAAAGCTGGCACTTCACACACCTATATGCTAAGTGCGGAGGTGATGGTTCACTTAGTTTCATTACATTTTGCTGCCGTCTCTTGAGTGGCGATGTTTTAGCAAGAGTGAGATGTGTTTATTCTTAAGCCTGTTTATGCCAGCTGTATGGTCATGGTAATCATAAAATTTAATTAAATCTTATGTCACTCAGTAAAATATGGAGAGTGAAGAGTCACTTGTTCTATAAAAATTACATTCAATATTTTGCAAAGACCCACCCACTAGAGAATATTTTCTTCAAAATTATTGTAGAAACAGGACAAATGCAAAAGGTTGGGAAAAGAAAATAAATCAGTCCAGACAGATTTTGGGCTGTGGTAGTTTCACAAGTGTCTTTGTTCTCTTTTCATTTGGGAAGAGCTACAGAAATTGGGTGCTGTTTATGCAAGAAAGACCACAGGGAACTCCAATCAGTAGATTCGTAATCAAAGGAAAGGCCTAAACTAGAAAGATTGGCAAATGAATGTACCTTTCTATTATTTTAATGAAAATAAATGTTGATAGAAAATATTTTTTTTTGGCACAGATTTTTTTTCTTTAGCTGATTTTCTTAACTAATCCATAAATTAATGAATCCCTGTGGATCTGGATTACAAATTTTCAGGATTTTGCCATTATTATAATATAGTTTATAGGGGCTCTCTCCCCGCTTGGTCTCCCCCCACATTTGTCTCCTCCAGAATTCTCAGTGGTTGCACAAAGATTGCAAGAAATTCTCTGTACCATGCATTGTTTGATGGTCATCAATTTCACTGACATAAAAGCTGAGCTAGATTCCTCCAAAGCCCAAAGCCTCTTTCAAAACCTCAGACGCACTGGCAAACCATCTTCACTGTTATCTGGACATCCGCAAGCATCCTGGTTTATCATGACAGAGCCTGCAGTCCAAAGAATGGCCGCCATCATTGAATAAAAGCTTAAATAGTCTCACATAGGTCTAGGAAACGGCTCCAGCTCAGGATTCTTTTATTAATGGAACTTAGAGTCTCCAATTAGCTGCCAGTCTTACCCGCTTGGAGTAAATCTCCTCTTCAGTGTCGCTTGCTCCGGAACTGGTATAATTCTGATCCCCTTGGTAGCCTCTCATGCCACTCTATTCATTTCCTTCTAAGCATTCAGCACAATTTTAAATGTGGTTGTGAATTTATTTAAGATCTATCTTCTCTGGGAGATTTTTCAGTGACATGAAGGCCAGGGCTGACGGCATTCTTTTGTTCACCGTTTTATTCCCAGAGACCCAGCACCATGTCTAGCATATGTAGGTGTGATGGATGAATGAGTACATGCTGGATGAATGAATGCATGAAAGAATGCATGAATGAACAACGTGCAGGCCTGAGGCTGTCACCTAATGTTACTGACAGTTTCATTCGTCTGGAGTACTGCACTTCCTAGCACTTAAGTACTGACCTTCCCACGGCACCTTCGTGGGCTCACAGTTATTGTGCTTACATTACAAGAACAAATAAAATAGCCTTTCCTTGGATCACCTAAATATTTGATGCTTAGTTCACTGACCTGACCCATTCAAAAGGGGGATTCCAAATACCTAACCATAAGGACCTCAAACTGGCCCAATACTGACCCTCAAGTTGTTCTAATGAATAAGGGGGTCTCACAGCTGTGGTGAGGGGCACTCTTGAGCCCAGGACCTGGCTCAAGTGAATTGTTTCAATCATTAATTGGGTTGTTAAATTGGTAAAAATGCCTGAAAATCAGTCCTGCTTCCTAGAATCTTACATGATCTGACTGCCTTTACTTAACATTGTGATACTTTGTTCATCATAGATTCTTTATGTTAATTTTGATTTTTAAAAATACTATATTAAAATCCTGTATCAGTTAAAACAACTGTTACTATGAATTGTGTTCAACCTTGCCAAAAAAAATCCACATGTTGCTATCTGAACCCCAGGTGTTTCCTAATGTGACTTTGGTTAGGAAAAAGGCTCACAGCAGCTGTGATTATTATGATGAGCCCATCTTGGGATAGGGTGCATCCTTAATCCAGTGTGGTTGCTGTCCTTCCAGTGAGGACACAACCAGGGAAATGTGGACACAGACAGGTACACGCAGGGGGAGGATGCCTTGTGAAGGGTGCAGTCGCGCTGCCACAGGCCAAGGAGTTATCAGTTGCTACTGGGAGACCTGGAGCTCGGCCTTCCTTTGAGACAGGAGCAGGGGTGGGGGTGGGGGTGGGGTTTCTGTCCATACAGGGATTCTCCTGCCTGAAGAATAGCAAGGAAATAAATTCCTATTGAGTAAGCCACTCAGTTTCTGGTATCTTGTTGCTACATTCCTAACAAATGAACACAGTTGCTGAGTTTACACCCAGCCTCAGCCCTGCATCCCTGTGATCTCTCCATCTAGGATTCATCACATCAGCCCCTGGATGTCTGGGATTTCAGAGAAAAGGAAGCTCTTGCATAGAAACCAAAAATTCAAACTGTTGTCAAAAAACATCCCAGAGTTAGAGGCAAGGGAAGAAAGGGGAGAGTATGAGTTCAGAATGCCCTAAAACGTAAACCTTTCATTTAGGGGACCCACACTTCATCAGTTTCTGCAAAGACACCTCCAGGTTTGAACTGCAGAGAAGACCCCACGGCCCCCCTGACATATATGAGACGACTCACTGGTGAATTCTCTGACAGCTCTCAGTCCACTTGGTGCACATTAAGACATCTGCTCTGTTCATGGGCTTCAGGCTCCATGCTTCAGTACAACTGTCAGTCACCCCTACTTTTCTCCTTGCAGACTAAGGAATAATACTTCTTTGGCCTTTCTACAGAACTAATCCTTTGCTCCGACCATGAAAATAAGAATAAGACTTACCCGAAGTCAAAAAGAAATCAGTTTGACTTAAATGTAAACAGGAATGGTTTAAAAAAAAATTAAAGCAGAATATATGAACTCCTGTTTCTCTGGCTTTCCTTCCTTTAATCATTGGCTTCTGAGCTAATTCAGGTTACACGGGGACTCTGAGTGAGCAGAGTCTGGAGAGGCAGCTTCTTCCTGGTGGAGCCGAAGGATGAAAGGATGGAGGAATGGCCTTCTTCCCTAAGCCAATCATCCCAACAGCCCTGAATCATGCTTTTTAAATTATGCATACAATGCTGGCAATTTTTGTTTCTGTTCTCTGGACTTATTCTTAAGCATTTGATTATATATAGATATAAAATCCAGCTATGATGACATACCCAGAGCTCTTAAAAATGTTGCCTGTGGTTCTGCCACTATAAAAGTCACCGTTCACATAGGAATGTGGAAGCAAATTTGAAAAATAAGAAATACAAGGCAAAAGACCCAATTCTCAGTTTCTGTAACTCTTGCAGAAAGGGTTCTATCAGAATGAAAAGTTATACCCATATCAACAGTTGCATACATTTTGAATCTTGATGATAAACATAAATATGAAGACTGTCTGCTTTTATGTTCTATACTAGGCCAGAGGTACCAACTGTTCTCAATAAGCAACATTAATACCTTGATTTATTCTTCAGAATCCTTCATAGAAGATAATTTTCAAGGAAAATGAATTATCAAGTGTCAGGAAAGGAAGAATTTACAATGAGATCTGGAGCGAGACCACGTCTGTCTGCCTTTAGAAGAAAGGGTTGTAGGGAAACAGGAAGATTTTGTGCAAAGTAGAAAAGAAAAAAGTATAAAGATTGGCTGCAGGGCAGATTAACTCATAACCTATGCACGGAAAAGCAATAAGGTGGTGTGGGAAGAACTTAGCGTTGAGTTCTAACATGTGAAGATTCCTTAGTTCTCACCCAGCAAAATCATGGCTAAAAAGAAAAAAAAAATTATACTCACCTAATGGTCTGATTCTGGTTACTTTCCAAGTCCTGTCCAGTGCTGGTGGTTACTACTATCTACATCGGGAGAGAGATACAGGAATCCATTAATCACAACACCTCAGCTCATAAATACAGTGCTGGATACCAATTATTCATAGAATGTGCTGCATAGTTGTATGTCTGCTTAATTTGCATAAAAATAAAATAGTAATCTGGTGACCCTGTGTATTTTTTAAGACCTAAGAAATTGAATTTCTCCAATGATCTGAGCTGGCAAAAAATATATGTAATGCAATTTCCCCCAGTAGATTTTAGATACTTCTCAAAATCAAAGTTTCTTTATTGTATTTTATTTTTTATTGATTATGTAATTATTTTCTTACATCATTGTATATATTGAATGTATTTGTGTTTAAAAGTTTGTTGTGTGAAGACAAATAGTGGATGTCTCCAGCTATTTGGGTAATATAAGGAAGCCAAGCACATGAACTGATGGAATAAAACATAACGGTGGCCACAGAAAACTGAACCGAGGGCATCAGAGGTGAAGAGGGAGAGGGATGGGAGAGAAGAGTAGGCATAGTTTTGCTTTGCCTTTTCTTTTTCTTCTTTTCTTTTTTCTTAAAGTGTTTTAACATAAGAAATGCATAAGATGCTATAAGGAATTTCTGAAATTTTAGTTGGTTTCATGAGAGCACCAGAGGGCACTTCAAGATGGCAGCTATATGTTCTCCACACTATGCTCTTTCCCACCCTTCCACCCAGCACCAGAATTGTCACCGTTATTTCAAGGGTGACAACATGTTTATCTGTTACTTATGCTTTTCTCCTGTCCTGACATCAAGGGGCTCCTTCCACCCCACTGGTGCTAGCAAAGAACAAGTGCACAGGAAAGATCTGATTCTTCTAGGTTCTCGAAGATGTGGCCACAGACGGTTCCCATTAAAGACAAAAATAGCCCATAAGAACCACCCCCATTCAGTCATAGGCTGGTTCAGAGAAGAAAATAATTCAAATCCATTGTTTCTCTAAACCATTTGCATTGTCATTTGTCCATTTAGTCAGTGAGTATAGTAGACCACAGAGGTGGATTTTACACAGAAAAATAATGCTTGTTTTGGAACCTATGTATATAAGGGAGACCAGATGGGATGCAAAGAAAGAGGTCAAATGTCAAAATCTACTTAAAAAAAACCCTACTTCTCTTTTCTTTACACTCCATCTGGTTTGCCTAATTCTTCTCTCCAGCTTTATTTGATCATGTACTTTGCCTTTAAATTCATCTCTTAAGTAAAAGAACTACTTTGATTTATTCTTCTTCTGCTCAAAAATTTTCCATGACGTTCTGCTGCCTTGGAAGCAGAACTCACATTCTCTGATACTCAGATTCACCACAGTCTAGCCCAGAGACACTTTTTCCCTTCCTATTAGTTGTGTACAGTGGGCAAATTTCTATTTCAGGCAAAACAGTTTTCCTGCTACCTACCCTTCTTGTGTTATCAGTTCCCATTCATCTCCATCTCAATTCTGCTGTCTGCAGGAACCTTCCCCATGAAACCCTACGAACATCCTAGCATGAAGTGCTGTCTCCCTTCTATGAATCAATGTGAATCATTTGGCAATTAAGTTCCCCCTCTGACATCCTTCACCTGCTTAATGTCCCTGCCATAAATAGTCTATAATCTCCTCTTGAGCACAGTGCCTTGCATTCAGCAGGTGCAAAATAAGATCTGTGATTTGCTCAGGAGGTTTGATGTCAAACACATAGGACTGAGCTGACTTCCTTAGGAGAAAGTAGCAACTGAGTTCTGGGGCCATCAGAGTCCTCACTCAATGGGAAGCTAAAATGTGGACCATCTAACATCTTAAAGGAAACAAACATACAAAAAATACAAACAAAAAAACCAACAGCAGGTAGATTTTATAGACTTTGTTCAGAAAAGCCACCAGGACTGACCTGATTTCTTTTCAGAAAAAGGAAATGAGATCAACTTAAGACACCAAGGGAAGTATATGAATTATCTAATACACAAGACAAACAAAAATGTCTCTTCTTGTTTTGTTACTAGAAAATCACAATCAATAAGAAAAGCCATTGAGAAAATAAGATAACTAGGAAAAAACCAGCCTACTGGCATCTTATATATTGAAAAAATGGAATTGTCTTCCATAATAACAACAGATTTGCCATAATCCATAAAATTCATGTTATGAGAGTTTAAAACTGTATGTGGAGTGTTTTATAGTCCAAAGTAGATAAAGACCCTCCATCCCGCTAGAGAATTATCACTTATGTTTGTGGGTTGTTATTTGTCTGTTATACGCCAAACACAAGCAATTGTTTCAACTGCCAAAAACAGTGAAACCATTTCTTGGCTGAACTAACCAATAAATTTCCTGTTTAAAAAAATAAGTTGTTAGAGCTGATTACATTACATATATTCAGCCAATGCTGTTTTCGCATTTATCTCCCCAAAGCCTATCTCACTAGGTGAAAGGGACTTAAATGCTCAAATCATTGGAGGCCCTGTTGCTGCCATACTAATACTTATTCACAATATGGTCACCAGAAGCACTTTGGAAGTTAATTAAATATGAGAATCTTATGATTTAAACTCCCATCCATAAAAGTTTGATTTAGAAACTATATCGTTGTAAAGAATTTATCATTTACCAAATCTGCTTTTGCAGACTTTCTTCCCCTAGACTTTATAGCTTAACATGAAGTGGTGATGTTGATGTGATTGATCTTTAATGGGGCATGCAAATGGGTACCTGGCCGCCGTTAAAAGAGATATCCAGTCGAAACCACTCCCTCAAAGGTACAGTGAATTTCGTTTTCACAGCAAGGTCTTCTCCTTTGACAAGATGCATCTGAATATGCAAGTGGCCTAAAAGGAAAATTAAAGCTCATGCAAATGACTAACATTACTCAGTAACAGGTGAAGCAATTGTCCTGAGATGTTACACGACTAGATCATGCTCTTTCTTCCTTTAGACAAAACAAAGCCAAGCACAGAGTGCATTTCCTTGCAAACAAGACGTTTGTTTTAAGCTTCCAGAAAAATATTTAATTGGAAGCCCACGCTTGGAAGCCCTCAGTCTCGTTGATCTGCCATGTCGACAATATTGGCTTATGCTCGACAGACATATCTCCCAGTAGAGCACACGAAAATTACAGTATCATTTTACAGGTTCTATTTTATACTCACCCTCTTCAGTGAGAAATACAGAAGGCGTGCCGTACATCTCATTAGAATCAACAAAGTACAGAATCCCACAGAGGTTGGCCTTGCAATAATGAAGTAAATAAAGCCACAATGAGAGAGTAAACCTATAAGAGTGAGGAGAAAAAAATTCTTCAGATTGATATCTTCCAAGAACAGGTAATTATAGTTAACAATGACCAAGTAAATTGCTTTCTTTCCAATGAAGGGATGAATTTGCCTTCATGTTCATCTTGGGAGATCGGCTTGCAAGGCTTGATTTTTGAGACAAAAGAGGTAGTTATAGTAACTGCCAAAGACAGGAGCTAAACTTCACTGGACAAAACTAGCCCACAATCTACCTTGCACCAAGACTGTTCCTGTGTTTCTTTGAGAATCTTGCATGTCTACCATTTAAATTCTTGATTAAGGTTTATAAAGCCAGACATGGAATAAAAACCTGGATTTTAATAAGAGGTGATTTGATAAGAAGCTATTGTAATTTCAATGATTAGAAGAAAAAATATAATTAGGGCTTTTTGAGCAATTTTGTTTCTTTCAAAGATAAAAGCCTTAAGGTAGGAAAATGTCATCATCTGCAAATGGTATCACTCTGTGTTAATTGAGAGTCATATATCCTATTTCAATGCACACATTAAGTTGCTCACTATCACAGTTCTCACCAGCTAATGTAGAACTACTAATCTTATTGTTCCATTTCTGGACTAGGACTATTTTTGCTGAAAGAAAAAATTCTACATCTGTGATGTGTGGCGTGAGGATAAAACAGTAGTCGACTGAACTAGGACCCTTTTAGCCAGGATATGGACTCCATCAATCATTCTGCAAATGTTCGCTGAACATTTTTTTGAGGTCACACCCTGTGTGAGTGACCAATGGTGCAAAGGAGAAGGGAGTCACTGCATTTTGCACATGAAACATGAATCAAGGTCAAAACAAGCACAGAGAGTTCTCCCCATCCCCCAGTAGCCAAATCACAGTTTGAGTTAAAGTGGCAGTAACCCCAGGTTCTTTGGGGATATATCCAAGCAAGTCCTTTAGAACATTCTGGGCTTTATAATCTGGCCTCCAAATCAGTAGTAAGATATGCAAACAGATGGTGCCACACAGCTCCCCCCTGACCCACCCAGCTGAGCAAGCTCATGAAGATAAGTTATTACAAGGAAGCTTAGCAAGAACATACGCTGCGTAAAGTGACTCAAGATCTTTCTACAGCCAGCAGCATGGGAAGAATTAAATCACTCTACTAAATCCATCTAGTCTGAGAAGAACCAGGAACCATTTTCAGCATCTTCAATTCAACAGAAGGGAAAAAAAAGTCTGAGTTTTGCTGAAATCAACGGAGGGGATCAGAAGTTTTGAGATTTCAGGCAGCTCGCCCAATCTTCCAAGACAGAAAAGGCAAAGCAAAGGCTGCAATGTGTGCCTGCTGTGGCTGGCTGCACCCGAACCCTGCAACACTCAGCTCCAGCAACAAGCACCTTCACTTGAGTCACTCCCGGGACCAACCTAGTAAGTCTAAGGCAAAATGAGAATTGGAAGTGCAAAGATGCCAGCCACTTGGAGCATTTCAGTGCTATACTATATAGATTGCAATGTTTTTCCGAAGCATATTGCAAAGGAATATCCTCCAAAGGGATTCCACTAGCCCACCCTGGACCTCTGATAAAATGCATGACCTTGGTGACCCCGGCTGCCCATCTTACATTGGGTAATCTATGCGCTGCTGTCGGGTAGCTTCCAGCTCTCGATTCTGAAACCTGGGGATCTTCTTCACAATGCCCGTGTTCTCTCCGCTCGAGGCATAGACAAAGCTGAGGAGGGTGACAGCATCTGCAAATAGCAAGATGACCGCCTTTCAATTATCTTGGGAAAAAACATGGCTTCTAAGAATCACATTCTCCCCTGGAACCCTCTGCCTGGCTCCAATCAAACATTCTAATGAAATATTCTCTGAAAATAATTAGCAAATGGTTATTGAACACTGACTACATGCCAGGAGCCTGTTAAGCACTTGCTCAGCTATCTCACTCATTTTCATAGAAACCTAATAAAGTAGATTTTATTATTAGTCCTATTTTATGGATGGAAAGCCTGAGGCAGAGAGTTAAGATAATTTGCCTAAGGTCACAGAGCTAATGAGGAGTTAAACAAAAGTTTTCAGTTGTGGTCCTATAAGTGCTTAACCACTTTATCTAGTCCCCTTCTAATATCAAAAAAAGCATTTTGAATTCGTGTAGTAATAGTAGATGCTAATGCTTCAGCAACATACACTACGTTCCATACTGCTGTAAAAAAATATATATGTAACATATATGTATTATAAAATATAAATTTATCCTCTATAGTCATATAATTGTATCTTTATATAATTCTGATCATTATTCCCCAGTCTACAGATGAGGAAATGGTGGTACAGTGGTTAAGATAATAACACACATTCATTCAACACAGACGATAGCAAGCACCTTGCTAAAAACATTTTGGGAATAATCTCACTTAGACTCACAAAAATTTATAAAATAGGTTTTATTATTATTTCCACTTAACAGATGAAACGATTGAGTCTTAGAGAGGATTGAATAATAAGAGCTGGGATTTGAATTCAGCAGTTTGGTTTCAGAATCCATTCTTATAAAATTGTACTTTTTCCTTCTCTGCAGATTTCCCTAGTGTCCCCAATACATTACGCTGCAAAAATTACTCACCATGTACCTTAAAACTAGGAAGCCTCCCCTTTTCTTTTACAAAGGTGAGGGGATTCTATAACTCTGGGAAAGAGGAGTACCCAAACAAATCTTTAAGGGAGAGCAGAGTTATTTCGTCTATACTTACTGCTTTACACAAAGCTAACATAGATTTATTTCCCATTACCAGCCCTCTTACAAGAATTCCCTGAACTCATCTTAGGAATAAAGATCACTTTTCTCTTTCTTAGAAGATTCCTTGGTTTAAACACTCATAATTAAATGGTGGAAATAATCTATTTTTCTGAGTTTCTTGGAGAGGGAAGAGTCGTCTTCTGTTTTCGTTACCAAATGCCAACATGGGTAGAGGTTATAGGAGTTTCACCCTGTAATAGCGAGCACCCCTATTCTTGTTCCTTGGTGGGGAAAAGTACTTTTAGAGAGAGGTACCTCTAGCTCCCTGAAAACCTTAAGAACGAAGTTTTTGCACTCTCTGACCCTTGTGTAAATATGTAATAGAATCAAATAAGTTCCCCAATGTCCACAAACTGCTGTGACAGGCAGAGATACCTTTAGAAACCCCAAAAAGGCGGTGAGCAATTCCAACAGAGGACTTTGGGCACAATGAACTTGCTGGTCTGTGATGAAGCAGCGAAGAGAGATTAGAAATGGAAATACAGTAAGGGCACCTTGGGAATTTGAGGAAAAACATCACCAAGAGGTGGATGTTGGTCCAACCTTGGTTTGGCTCCATGTGTGGAGCAGAACATAAGGGGACAGATGGCTGCCACGGTAGCCCCTAGGAAGCCTTGTGCTTGTGACTGCTGGTGAGGCGTCCAGTGAGTGGCAGAAATAGTATCAAAATGAGCAGACTTTCATCCTTCCCGATCTAACTCCAGTGAAGACAGCCTTCGTAAAGGGGATTTCCAAAGCTTTCGGAGTTAAAAGTGAAGGAAGACCAGCCTCTCCCTTATGCAGGAATCAAAGGAAGTGGCTTGAACTTGCAGAAGAGATGGGGGAAGGAAAGTCTATGTCCCGAAGATCTAAAATAATTTTACAAAAACTCTTATCTTTTGTAGCAGATAAAACCAAAACTATAGTGGTTTTCTTGCAAAATCCGTAGCTCCAGACATATCCTGATTGGGAGTTCTAGTGACATTTTCCTTCAGTATAGCTTTGTCTCCCATTTTAGTTAGAAATAATGAGATTTTGAAGAAGAAAAGGACTTAAGAATGTCTCTAGCCCAGGATAGCACAGAGATTTGTTTTTAGTAACTGGCCCTGGCTGCTGGGCGTGCTGTAATTGATTAGTGCTGCCTGACAGAGGCACTGGAATGAAGAGTAACAGGGAGAGCATTTATAGGTAGAAAGATTTAGACCCAGAGAGGTCAAGCAGTTTGCCCAACTTCCTCTAGCACCCAAGCTCCAGGAGAATAAGGAACTTCGTGTCATTCATTATCCCATGCCCAGGGCCCAGTTCAACACTTGATAGAAGCTCACCAATATTTAGGGAGGGAGGGAGGGAGGGAGGGAGGGAATGAATGAGTGAATGAACATGTAAATAAATTTAAGTCAGAATCTGAATCTCACTCTTTTGCGTAACACCATCTATAATTCTGTCATGTGCCTTATACTGCCCAACTCAAATAACCATCTTGCTTTTTCAGATCCCAAAGTCACTTCACTGCATGACTCTGAAGGAGGAACTGCGTTAGGAAAAAGATGTCATTATAGCCTAAACATGAAATGCCAGGGAAACTGTTAGAATTTGGAACACATCCCCTTGACCATTTTGCTGGTCTTTTTCTCACATTTTAGAGCAAAAAAGAAGCAGTAGATACTATAAGGGGCAAACGCCTTCATCTGGAGATGAGGAAAGTGTCCTGTCGAAGACTGTGTAGCAATGACTCAAATCTGCTCTCCCACCATGAGCCGCTGGCTTCTTAGTAAATCACATCCCATTTCCCCAGTCCTCCCAGGGGAAGTGGAGCTGGTGCTGGCTCGCCTAGCCCTGTGAGCTGCACCAGCTGTTACAACACAGAAATGTGTACATGTTGATGAGTTAGGATGCAGCACCAAACCCCTGGAGCCCACGGCCCATTATCACCCCAGTCTCTTCTTCAGAGTAGAGTCAGCTCAGCAGGGATCTCCAGGCCCACCCTGTATCAGCACCAGGGAGACTAACGGGATCCCACACACCTCTTCTTAGTTCTTAAGTATTTGGGCTCAGTCCTGTGCCCAATGAGAGGGATTACAAAGCCATTCTCCACTTCAAAGGCATGACGAGAGGCTTGCAGGGACTCTGCTTGGGGAAGAGCTTTGACATGTGACAGAGAGTCCTGATAGTTGTGTCTCAGACCCTACACTGGCCTGCCCCGAGGTCCTCAGCCTAACTCTGGACCAGACGAACCTTAGTGCAAGGAACAGAGTGATTTTAGATCTGAATGCAGAGTCAGGGTCAGCAGAAACTAAGGTTCTCTAACCCAGTGATGCTGGAATGTGGATCACTCAGTAACATTTCCAACACAGAAGATAAAGAAAGCAGAGAGCAAGTGTTTTCTTTTCTTTCAAGCCAAAGTCTGAAAACAAAAACTCTCCCTTTCTAGCAAGTATGATTTAGATCAGAACATCTCCCCAAAAGGCAGTGAAGTGGGCTACTAGGAATATTCACCACTAAGGAATATTCTTAAGAATAAAATAAATTGCACTCCTAGTAATTTATCTTCCAAACACACTTCTGTGTTACAAAGCTAACACACACAGGGATGGTCCGCCAAGCTTTGTTGTTGACAGTAAAAGACTAGAAGTGACCTGTCTGACCATCAGCTGGAGGTAGGTTAGATAAATTGTGGCTTGTCAGACAATGAATGCTATGTTGCTATTGAGAAGAATGAAGTGGTAAGGCCTGGGCTGATATATAAAACTCTCTACATCTCGCCAGAGAACGCAGGTCAGAATTCGAGCCTCCTCCTCTGAGCGTTGGAAGGAAAGGACTCAGCAACTGCATCTTCTATGAGCTGAAAACAGCTCTGGCAAAAGACACAAGCCATAAGGCACTGAGTCTGCCCCCAGAAAGGGACCATGAGGCTGGGGTGGGTGGGAACATCTCTTGCCAGAAACCCTTTTCCATTATCTGAATTTTTTATTTACCAGGTACGAGTGTTACTCTTTGGGCTAGAAAAGAAGAGAGAAGCTCTGAGCATTTCTGGAGGAGGATGCTTCCCAGCCCCGGGGCTCTGAGGCTGCGGAATTTGCTTCAAAGAGGCAAAGTCCAGTGGGTGAGGAAAACAGAATGATTCACATTGGTAAAAATTCAACCCAAATAAAGAGCACTCCTTCTCATTTAGAAGCTGGGCTAGGGCTGTATTAGCATATTTCCAAGAGGCAACCTAGCCAAGTTGAAAGAGCTAGAAAGCTTAGGCTCCGGTGAAACAAGCTCTAGGAGCCTCAGTCTCCTCTCTGTAAAGAGAAGACAAGAATAATACTCTTTCCCATGGGAATTTCAAGAGGATTAAATGAGACAATGTGTGTGGAAAAGGTGTTTTGAAACTTGTAAAAGGTCATGCAGATGCTAGGCATTAATTAGTGTTATTACTGAAAATTTCAGGCAGCAGTGATTAACTGCAGAGGAAAAAGGAACGAGGTCTTTCCCCCCCTCAAGGTGCCAAGTACATGATTGTTATCATTACAGAAAGTCTCTTCCTGACACTGACTGGAATAGCAGCCCTGCATCGACTGGTATTTTCCCAGAGACAGGTAAGTCTGGCTGCAGCACTTGACAAAGTCTGCTACGATTTTGTTGTCATGGAATTTTGTTACAAGAAATCATGCTTTCAATTCACTGGATCTAAAAATGAGAATAAATTTTTAGTGAAAGGGAGAGTGGAAAAGAAGGAAGCCATCCTTCCTCAGTTTCTGTGGTAAGTAGGAAGAGCAAAAGACATCCATCCCGGAGACAGCAGAGCAGAATGTTTAACACCCCCTCAGCACAGTATTTAAAGACCTTCAGAGTGTGGCCCCAACCTGCCGGTCCAGTCTGATGTCCTGAATCAGCTGACACCTGAGACTTTGCCTGAGCATAGACATAGCTCTCTGGTGCTGCGTCACAATTCTAGCCTGAACTTTCTCACTGGGAACAGACTCAATGTCAGAAGCCATCTGATTGTGCTTCAGGCAGCCACCCCCAGGGGCCCCAGGAAACCTGCAAGATGAGACCTGTTTCTAGAGGGATGAAGATGCCTCTCTTTGCCCCACCAAGATGCATTTTCTCTTAGGTGTGCCGAATCCATGCTCACCTTTCTGCCTGGATGCCCTTTCTGCTGTTCAATTTCTGATGGTGAAAACTACTGAACCTTCAAATCTCCGTTCAAAGGTTACCTCCTCTAGGAGGAAGCCTAGGAAGAAGCCTCACACATCAAGACAGTGCAATAATTTTTTTCAATGAATGAATCATTAAAAATATGTAAATAGCTCCATGTCATTGCTGAGCAGTTAGCCGAAGGGTATATGTGGAGTTTGGGAATCAAACTAGCTGGTGTCCAGTTCCAGATCCATCATCGATTCCTGTGTGACCTTAGCCAAGTGATGCTACCTCTCTGAACTCCGTGGTTTTGACAGTAGACAACCATATAGCACCTCACACTGGGCCTGGCACATAGTAAGTGTTCAGGAAAAGGAAATGGCAGTTACTATGTGGCTGAGTGTACCCCCACTGAGATAGACAGATGGAGGATTATGCCTGCATCTTTGAGTCTCCAGATGGAGTAAAGAAGTTGGGACATAGTATGTGCTCAATCAAGGTGTCTAACTGAATTGACTCTGATATATATGACATGAGGGACAAGGTACCAACAACAACAGAGGCCTAGGGGAGGCCAGGAAGTGAGAGTTAACTTCTGATCCTGGGATTAAAAAGTAGCAGCAGGAGCGAGGGTGGGGGACTTTAGAGTGGGAGGTGGAGAGGGATGGAAATTTGCAGGGCTGATTGAAATATGATAATGATTTTGTCAGGAAGATGAGGACAGGTTGTCAGGGGGAAAGAAGGATGGAAATTCTTCCCAGTGAAAGGAACTGCTTTAGCCAAGACCCAGGGGAATCAGAACCAAACTATGAGGGCAGGCAAACTGTGATGAGCTCACATGTGGCTTCAAGGGAGGACCACTGTCCCGGAGGCTGCAGCCTTAACCAGTGCAGCCCAAACTGGCTTGTCCTGCAAAGCCACAATGCACCAGCCCAAGGGAAGGGACACAGCAATCCCCTGGCACCCTGCATGCACCCTAAGCATGCCCTGTGAGGATACTGTCACAGTGTGCAGATTACACAGAAGCACAAGAAAGAGACAGGCCCTTGCCCTTTGGCTACAAGCACTTGTCACTCAACGGACAGACACCGTGTGTCCGCTGGGTACTGGCCAGTGCTGGGCACTGGAACAAAGCAAACCAGGACCTGAGCCTTATGAAGTGTGTGTTCTAGTACGGAAACACCCAAAGGGCAAACAAGCAACTGGATGTATTACAAGGTCCGGAAAGGCTATGAAGGAAACTAAAGGTGGATAATCATGGGGCGCGGTGGCAGGGTGGAGTACCTCATGGGGTTAAGGAAAGCTTGCTCAGATGACTCCTGCACAGATGCATGAAGGAGGTGAGGGTAGGAGCCTTGGAGTAGTGGGGAGGAGCATGTTAGGCAGAGGGAGCAACTCAAAGTACCACAATGGGAATAAACTTGGGAGCTGGAACAGCTGGCAAGGAAGGAGGTTGGCAGATGAGGCAGCAAGGGCATAGGGCAGTCTCCACAGGCAAAGGTGACCCTCCCTGGCTGCAAGAGAGGAGCCACCTGCGGTTGACATGACCTGTCTGCACTGGCTGCTGTGTGGGAATGAGGACAAAGCAGGAAGCCCAGGTTGGGCCAGTGGCGGCTTAGATAAGGATGGCAGCAACGTGCTGTGAGAAGCAATTGCACTTGTGGTGTGGTGTGACATCAGAGGCCTCAGGTCTCACTTGTCACCCCGGGAGGCCAGGGGAGGGTTCAAGTCACCCCTAGAGTTAGTGGCTTGTATGTGTGATTTGTGTGTCTCTTGGTGAGATCCCAGGAAAGTCAAGCACATATGTCACAGGTAGGTGACACAGTTGATGATCCCCTCCCCCAAGGAAACAGACCATAGTTAAGTACAGGCTGGCTACCTAGGACCCACATGTGCCACACAGGGACGCATGGCCCAGTCTTGGCACACACATATCCTAAGGCTGCTAACTTCTGATCTGGGGCAGGCTGACTCAGTAGGCTACACAGAAATCTGTCGCCCCTACACCAAAAATGAAACCCTGCCTGGTCTGGCACCTCCTGGCAAAGGGAACAAGCTGCAGAGAGGTTGTGTCTGTTGGGGGCCACATCCTCCCTCAACCCATGGTTCCTCATTCAAGGGAGGCTCCTGCCACACTCACAAGACACCCTGCATGTGGGGACTTTGACCCTCTCTTCATGAATGAAAAGGAAAAGGAAAACAAGTTAGGGGTGCTTCAGCTCAGACGCGGGGCCCTTGGAAGACAGCAGGTGCTTGACATAGCACACGTCACCCCACACCCCATGTTAGCGCTGGCAGAAGACTGTGCAAGGACCAGACAGGAAGGGCACCCCACAATGACACCACCTGCTGTTCTGGCTTGACTCTGACCATGAAGAGCAGAATAAAGACATCCCTCCTTAGAAAAGCCAGAAGCTGGCCACCTGCCATCACCAAACTGAGGTCGAGAATCGGGATGGGAGATACTTCCCACAAGATTGTTGCTGTGGATGGTCCTATTTGTCTTTCGAAGAGGGGGGAGAGGAAACCCTCCTCCCTTTTGGTGAATAAATCATAGCCATACAGACAAGGCTAGATTTGAGGGTGCACATTCCCTCCCTTTTGGGGGGGAACTTTGACTCTTTGAAAAGATTTTCCTCTGTGTTATGCTTTAATGAGATCCTTTTCTACCCCCAAAGCCATGGTCTGAGGAGGTGGGGAGGAGAGTCCTGCTGGGAAGAAACAACAAAAGAAAAGCCGCTTCCCTTTCAGGGTCTGTTCAGGCACCCTGAGAACTCAGCCAGTTCGTAAATGACTTCATTTGAAAACTTCCAGCTCGCAATTCAGTCATTCTTCAATGAGAAATATGTGATTTGCCAAACATGAAATGGAATCATTAAGCCCTGAAAAATCAGAGGCAAAGCAAAACGGTGGCTGTGTGTGCCCCATGCTGCCTTCTCCTTAACAAATTAGGTGTCCCTGTGGAAGGCACTCCAGACAGATGCTCGCGTGGGGCTCTGGCTGGAAGAGGGACGACGTTGATCATCAAAATGCACACGGCTTGACGATTTCAGACATTTAATTACCCACTCCACCCAATCCCCTCCCCCGAGAGAGAGAGAGGGAGAGAGAGAGAGAGAGAGAGAGAGAGAGAGGGAGAGAGAGAAAATTTGTCTTCTAGATATCTCTGTATTTAAAGCACTGTACAAACACGGAATATGCCAGGTAAAGATTTTGGCGATTAAAACAAAGTGCAGGCTAGCAGTGTAGAGAACGAGACCCCCCCCACACACACACACACAAGTGCATCTAAAAACAGGTGAAGTGAAACCTGAATGAGGTTTGTGGTCACTCACAGGATTAGATCACATCAGTTTCCTGGCTTTGACCTCATGTGGAAGTGAGAGATGTCACCATTAGAGTAAACTGAGGGAAGGCAATGGGGAAGGCTACCTTTTCTGCAACTTCAGAGAATTTGTATTTCTTTGAAAATAGTCTTGGCTCTCTGGCAAGTAACTTCTACCTGATGATAATCTGTGGTTGCATAAGCATTTTAAGATTGCATGGATTTTGCCTTATCCTGGCGCCAATCCTATCCTCCTGGAACTCAGCAGGTCAGGCGTCTCCCCGGGGCTGCTGTCAGAGACCCATGGGTTTCTGCATGGTCTGGCCACAATGACTCAAGATCAGAGTCCCCCGAGCTCTGGCCGCCGTTGAGAGGTTCTCAAGCTCTGGGGGAAATTGGATTCATGGGGAGATGCTCAAAATGCTCATTCCAGGGTCCTACCCCCAAACGATCCTGACTGAGTAGGTCATGCAAAGGCCTGAGAATTTCCGTTTGCCACCAGTCCTGAGTGTTCCATCACAAAGTGGGCGTAGGGTCCATGCTAAAAAACCTCCAGATCCCAGGGGTTTACCTGGGAGCACATCTGGATGCTCCCTGTTGCAGAACGGGGAGAAGAGCTGGCAGGAGCTCAGCATCTACAAGGCAAGCTGCCCCTGGCGCCAACGGAGGGAGCTTAAGGACTCTTGTTCTAAGTGCAGGCAGCCAGAGCTCTTCAATCTGGGGATCTATGGGAGCTGGAAAGGGGCACAGAAGCCTCCTGCACTGGACTCTCAGGAGCTGTGATCATGGGGTATTGAAGATAAGATGTGGAGTTTGAACTCGATCATCCTCAAGGCTGCTTTTTACGGAGTTCCAACTGAGTGCAAAGCAGATGATATCTTGCTGAATTCTCACCATCCTGCTCTGAGAGAATGGCTACTTATCCCCATTTTACAGAGAAGGAAACTGAGGCCCCAAAATTTCCAAGGCAGAAGAAGATGGGCAGAGAGAGGGTAGGGAGTCCAAACCAGATCAGCTTGGCTAAAAAATCACTGCATGATGTCACCTTCCTGTCTGACAGCCTCCTTCTGGTTCTCATCTCCTCCAGGATAAAACACTCCTCTTAAAAATATCTCACACTTATGGGATTTATGAGGGGAAAGCGAGAGGAAGCTTTTCTCAATCCTTGTTTCAGTGGCGCTGACTCCTTTCCAACTTAAAGCAGAACCAGTCCTCCCACCGTCCTGCTTCCATGGCACCTTGTCTCGCCCTCACATTCATCTCCAATCCCATCCTCTCCCAGTCTTTTTCCTCTCTCCCCTTTTTACTTTCCTCCCTCTCTGTCCCTAAGTCCAATGTTACAGGTTCAGTGTGGCCCTTTCCCTAGCATCCCCCACCCCATGACACGACTCTCTGAAGAAATGGAGATTTGTTCCTGGCAAGGGAAATGACCTACCATTTTCCAGAGGACACTGGGGAATCTTGTTTGCCCAGAGGTTCCACATATAGTCCATGTTCCACTCGAGGCACACTTGATGGTCTTTGAAAGGGCGTTCGAAAGGCGGGACTGTCTTCAGCAGAGTGTAATTCTTGGCTACAGCACGGAGAAGGTTTTCCTCCCATTTAACATTCAGGTCTCCGCCACCATATCTGTGAGTAATCCAGGCGCGTAGTATCACCGCAGATACGGAAATGGAGTGTCGGATGAAATAGTCATCTCTGTAAACCATGATGCTTGGAAACTTCACATGTACTATTTGTGTCCTGCTGGTGTGAAGATGTTTCTCATTCTTCCACCTTTTTTTGTACACGGGAATGCTACTTCTGAACTCAGATGAAACTACCGCTTCCAAGTTGACAACACAAGGCTGAGAGCATAAATACTCAACCGAGACTTCAGAAACGTTGCGCACATTCCCTTCAAAGACGGTGAAATAAATAAAGTCTTTGTATGCCACACTCTGTTCAGCTTTGGGTACCACCGATGTCGTCAGGGATGTCTGCCTGCCCAGCGACGGTACAAAATTCTGAAAAGGAGAAAAGAGAAAAAGAAATAGGGCTTCTAAACCGTTCTGTTAACAGCGGAATCACTCTTTTCCTGGCATAAAAAATATCCTTCTACCAGAAACCACGAAGGTGGAAGACAGAAGCTGTCAGAGTTACTATTGAACCACTAGGGACAAAACAACACACGCACGTGCGCACACACACACACACACATCAGACACGAAGATGAGGCCATGTGAAAGCCTCTCCCCAGACTCAGTAGCATCTGCTGATGAAAATGTGACTTTCAGAACTACTTGGCAATCATTCCAGAGTTGGCTTCCAAAGGGAGGAGCTGGTTCACGAGAAATCCACTGGCAGTGAACCAGCCTAAGAGGGAAAATGAGACAATTCAGCTTCAGACATTTTCTAACTATCATCCTGACTTCACAGTGGATCAGATGCAGCCAAATCAAAGGGTAAAGGAACATAACCAGGAAGCCAAGCTGGCCCCCTTTTTTCCCCAAAATTCAGAGCCAGGTCAAGCATGCATGATGGATAGACCAGCTTCTGCAAATCACTCACGGTCTTGGACCACAGACTGTGTTGTCTGATTCCTTCACCAGAGATGATGTCACATGTGCTAGAACACTTAGTGGCAGGTTGTGCTTTTTCAATCTAGTTCTTGAAAGGTCAAAGTCCTTTCTATGTAGATATTTGTTCCTTCCAGAGGAAATCCAGGAAGTTCAGACATGAAATCTAGACAATGTTTTGAGCAAGAGGCACTGACCCGTGTGTGCTCAGAGTCCTTCTAAATATGACTTTATGTTCAGGTATTCAGAACACAATAGCATAAGGGTTACCTTGGACCACTTCACACCCATGAGTGTGGCAATTAACCACAGAAAATAACAAGCGTCAGAGAGGATGCAGAGAAACTGGTCCCCTGAGGCATTGCTGGTAAGAAGGTAAAAAATGGTACGGTCACTATGGAAAACAGTAGGCCTTCTACATATAGAACAAGAAGTGTGATGTGGTCCAGCAATCCCACCTCTGAACACACTCAAGACTTGGAAGTAGGGACTAGAAGAGTCAGAGACACACACCCATGTCCACAGCAACATTTTTCGCAGTAGCCAAAAGGTGGACATAACCCAAATGTTCAGCAGTGCATGAGCAGATCAATCACAACGAAATTCATCAAATGCCTTTATTCAGCCTTCAAAAAGGAAGCAAGTTCTGACGCCACTATCATATGGGTGAACTTGGAGGACATTGTGCTAAGTGAAACCAGTCAGTCACAAACATAAATACTGCCTGATTCCACTTAAGTCGTCAGCTTTCCAGAGACAGAAATGAGTGTGGTGGAAGCCAAGGGCCAGGGGAAGAAGAGGAGGAATTATTGTCTGAGAGGTACAGAGTGTCAGCTTGGGGTGATGGACAGAGATCTGGAAATGAATGTTGTGTGCGAAATGCCACTGATCTGCACACTTAAAAGTGGTTAAAATGGCAACTTTTCTGCTATGCATAACTTTACTACAATGTAAAAGATCACTGTGGTCTCCTCCAAAGACAGAAGAAATAAGGATGACCGTCTTCAATTTTGGCTGAGAACTGTAGAAGCCAGAGTGGATAAGATGTGAAGTCAAGCCTGAACGGAGTATGTTTACAGTAACAGTGACACACGGTGGGACAGTGTTGTACTCTGACAGACATGCCACCCACACCACTAGGTGTGGCTTGCCTTGGAGTACGTGGCCTCTGGGATAGGCTTCAAAGGAGAATGCTTTTCAGTTGGACTTTCAGGAGGAAGAGAAGTTCTTTAGGGAAGACACTGTAAGTGATGCAAACAGCATAAGTGAGGCCAGAAGGCAGGGAAATGACAGGATGTGTTTGGGGGCTGATGTATTTGATTTGAGGGGTAAAGACACACAAAAAAAGAGGGAAATAGGGGGCTGAAAAGACAGGCAGCCTCTGGAGGACAATGAATCCCAGCCTAAGGAAAGTGAGCTTGATACTGACAGCAAAGAATCAATGAAGGTTTCTGTAAAAGGCAATGGTGTTTCTACTTTAAAGCACCGACAATCAATTAGAACCAAGATCAAGAAAAAAAAAGGAAAAAAAGAGTGAGCAGATGACAGAGTTCGCTAATATGTAAATTCTCCCTTATACTAAGAGAAAAGCAAACTGAAACGGCACTGAGATCCCATTTTTGATCTATTAGATTCATAGAGATCAAAAAAGGTCCATAATACATTGTACTGGTCAGTATACAGGAAGCACAAATTCTGGGTACTGCCGGTGGGAGTTTTCTCTGAGGACAGTGATCATGCAGAATCTATAAATTCAGCCACCTTCTGCTCCAATCTTTTCTAGGATTTTACCTTCAATGACTTTATGCTTAAAATTGTGCAAAAGGATATATGCGCCGCTTTTCACTGAATATTACTTGTAACAGCCAGATATAAAACCTGAATGTCCATCCAGAGAGGCTGATTAAGTCAATTACAGTACCTCCTCTAGTAGAATATTATACAACTATTAAAAGGAAGATGGTCAAGTACAGATGATACAACAATCCCCAAAGTCTGGGCTTTTTTCTTTTTAAGCAAGATTCAGAAGTACCATACAATGTATACTATATATAGTATACATATACATAGTGTATATATATAGTATATCTACATAGTAGATATACTCATTTAACTACTGCATTGGGCACTTGCTAAGAAAAACAGCACATGTAAGAGACAGTTGCACTATTTACCCTTATTTATTTTTTCAGTTTTGCACTACAGGACATTCTCCCCAAAAGTAGGGAAAAGGGTGGAGAGAAACAGCAGCCCTGAAAGATGAAATGGAAAATGTAGCTTCTCCTAATGGCAGGAGAATAGGAGGAGGGTTGGTCATGGCTTTTGATTAGTCATGGGAAACCTGTGGGAAGAAATATGTAAACAGGGGGTACAGACCAAGCTGTCCGCCCCCACAGCGAGAGGTCTGTTTTATGTTCTCATTTATATTCCCAAATTACAGGGGGGGGGGGGAACAAATATAAAAAATAATCTCATAATTAGAAGTAGAGAATGTTGGAGAGGATGAACCCGTGGTGACGAGGCTGCCTACCCGTTTGTTTTTCCAAAAAGGAAACGGCAGCTGAGAGGTGATTGTCCCCAACTTGCCGGAGGGCGCTGGGCTGGGCAACAGCTGTCCAAACGCAGGCTCCTTGCCTGCTCCAGGCCTGCGCGCAAAGCACCCAACAGCAAGCCTACAGAGTTGACATTTCATGGCTGCTGGGAATCCAGGCTGAAAACTGTACGAACAGCAACGCACCCAGCATTTGTCCCAGAGCCGTCGTTTATTCATTCTGCCAGAGGTGCCAAAATGGAGCCTCCTTCTCAGAATGCGAATCAAGCATGGGCATTGGGGGGCAGGCATGGTGAGAAAAGGCAATCTCGGAACCTACACAGCATTGCCAGCCAACGAAGGTTGTCTCAAAAAAAAAAAAAGTGGACCAGGCAGCAATGCCCAGAGTTCAGCTGAAGCAAGGGGCAGCTACACTGGGGGACATGGGACACCAACAGCTGCCACTGGGTGGCTTTCCCCCCCTCATACTCAAGCCTTTGCCCTTCTCTTCCTCAGTTGTACAGCTAAGAGACATTTGCTTAGTGAGACAATAGGGAGCAGAGTCCCGGACATACTGCGGTAAGTTAAATATCACATTGTGTTCCTTTTCAAAGAAGGACTTAAGACCTCTTCCTCATTCTTTTCATGTACTATACCGTCAAACTTCACCAAGTCCAGTTCTCTTGCTTTTTTTTTTTTTTTTTCATCACCATTTTAATGCTGACACTAGGAACTCCAGTAAAAACCTCTTAAATACAATGCTGGGGAAAGGCTATTTGAGTTCACGAGATTTCATAGCACAGTGCAGTTATTAATGATGTTCATTAGTTTACATCTTATTGCTAAAAATGCTTCCATCCACTTTTGTGCATTAATAAGAGCTGTGGTTTGAGCACTGCTTGGTGACCCATGGCTTCCCGTACTTGGCTTCTCAATGCAAGATGGGTGGTGACAGAGCAGAAAGAAGGTTCTAGGACACCTGCGCGGATGGCCTCTCCAGGGCCCTCCCTCGGAATCAGTTTTAAAGGAATCTCCATACAGAAAGGAAGGTGATTTTATTTTCACCTGCTTCAAAGTCTTAAGTGCAGTGAAGTCAATCCAAGGTTGATGAGTGCTAGAGGTTTGTTATCCGATACAGAAGCCTTTGCAATGTGGCGGGTCCAAGCTGAGAAGTGCTATAATATAAAACTGATACTGGATTTTAAAGAGTTAATCTAGAAAAAAGTAAAATAATCATTTTTATTTGGAGCACATATTGAAATGATGGTAGTAACCAGTGAGTCCAATAAAATAGTCCTCAAATAAATTTCATCTTTTTCTGATTAATTTTTAGTCTACTTTCAACAAAAAACTGAAATTACACAGGTTGGCTCACCTTTGGGGGTTACCTCATCTTTCTGTTGGACTATTCTAGATCGGAGGTCAGTGCCCTAACCTGTAAAACAGGGCCATTTGGTAAATATTTTAGTTTTTTTAAGCCAGCCAGTGTCATCACAACCACACAGTACTGGTGTGGAATCAACAAAGTCACCAGGGTGTCAGCAGAGCTGGCATCCAACAGGACTGTTCATAAAGCAGGATGCCGACTGGACTGGCCAGGGGCCATTGGTCTAGATGATCAAGATTTTACTCGGGATAGTTCTGAAGAAAACAGAGCATGTTCTATTTCAGAAACTAGAGACATAACCAAAAAAAAAAAAAAGAAATAAAAAAAAAAAGAAATGAAAGATCATATAAAAGAGAGGAGTTGAACAATCCAATAGGCCTAATTTCACAAATGTCTTGGATAAGGATTGATCTGTGACTTTGTTAAATTCCCTGCTAGAGGTGGACTTCTCGCCATTGTTTCTTGCAATAATGACCTAGGGAGGATAAGAAGTTGGTGCTTGATCCAGAGAGATGACTGAACAAACAGAAGCATGAGTGGCAGTTAGTATGGAACAGCAACCTTGGGCATACAGCAATGTTTTCTCAATAATGTTGGGGTTCCCAGCCCCAAAGAGAACCTCAAAATCACTACATGTAGCTAGTTCAAGCATGGTCTAAATCCCTCAAGAAGGCAAGACAAGCTTTCGGGCACCTATGCAGTCCAGGAAGCTGGCAGCCAGTGGGTTGGAGCAGGCTCAGTGGGCAGCTGCTGCACCCCGAGTTGTGGCCACCTCTGTTATGTACAAACCCCACACTGATTAGCCACACATCACACTCTAAATATTGATTAAGCTGAAGCTGATTTCCTGGCTCAAGTCATGTGTGTGGTTATGAGCTGTTTCCTGCCAGGAAAATAAGGCAATTAACTTGAAGAGTTGCAGCTATGGGCATGACACGTGTCCAGCCTTCATAGGTATTTTCACATGCCAGGTTGCATTAACAGAAGCTAAAAATCACCCAAACGTTCCTTTGTTTGGAAATTATGAGGTCAGGGTCCATGTCTCATTCATTGTTATGTCTCTAGTTTCTGAAATAGGACTTGTCATGTCACAGTAGGATTTGGATAAGGGCTCCTGGCTGAAATAAAGGACCAGGCATGGACTTTGCAGGCAGGTGCCTTGGCAGCCCCCCCCTCCCCCCCCCAGCCACAGCCCCGGAGACACCTGCTTATAAATCAAAGGTCCTGAGTTCCCACTATCCTTTCCTAACATTCACAATTTCTCTATTCGTGCAGAAGGGGAGTGAGAAGCCACTTCTCTATAGCCCAAAGGGTCTCCTCTTTCTTCTGAAGAACCCTGCCCCTTTTCTAGCCAGGTTCCAGGGAAGGGGACACCCTTTCCCTCCTTTTCGACACTAGTCCTATATGTTGGAACTTTTCCATCCCCCACACCAAAAAGACCAATTACACCTGAAAGCGTCCCTCTCTTCCACCCCCATTGGGTTCCCGTTCATCTGTCCAATCCAGCCATGTGAATGGGATAATATGTGATGAGGAGGCAGCTTTGATCAGGATGCACAGCGCACCTCCACACCGGCCATGTGGAGCTAGCACCTGCCAGCAAAGTCCAAATGCACACAGATTGTAAGCAAAAGATTCAGGGTGCAGGAGAATTCCTATGTGCCACAATTATGTCATTGAGGTAGTCACATAGCTGTTGCATGCCAAAAATTACATATCCACTCTGCACAGAGCAGAGCTGTTCAGAAAGATGCCTCAACCCTCAAACATCTGTCTTTACCAGAAGTGTGCCTGAATCAAGGTCAAATTTGGCATCCTCACACATGATCACAAAACACAACGTCCTTTGTCTTTGTGTAATGGTGTATGTATCCCAAATCTTCTTATAAAACAAAGAAATGGGTCTGGATTGTATGTTTGTGGTAAAAGGCCTACAATGTGAGATCTAAATGCATTCAATTCAGTCAAGGAATCCAGGCACAGATGAATTTTGTATCTTCTGGATGGGAAAAAATATCTATCAATACCACCTAAACTTCTTTTAGGATGACTGCATCTGATTCCTTTAAACAAAATCAATAACAAGACACTATTCAAATAACTCTCCCTTGCTCCAAAATGCTGAGAAAACTTGACTCTTTTCCCCATGTGATTCACTGGTTATGTAATGAAGGGACAGAGATTAGAAACTCTTAAATCAGTCACATCTTGCTAAGGGAAGTTCGTTTGCACTTACATGTGTACGAGGGTTTGTCTGATGTGCAAACAATAATGAAATGTTTTTCCCATTCTAGTCTAGTCAGCCCCATCAGTCACCTAAGGAAACCTTGGCTCTTGAGCAATTCTTTCCAAACTGGCTAGATCAAATGTTCCATAGGTCAAAAAGGTAATTGCATTGGCTTAAAAGGCCTACTTTTCCAATTTCTGCTGACTAGAAATAAGCAAAAATTCTGTTTATGTCAACAAAACATGTAATTAAGCAAAAACGGACAATGGTGTCAACATGAACTTCAAAATCAAGATGTGCCTTGGGAAATGGTTCCCAGTGTAATGACAATCCTTCCCCAAACTGAGAGCTGTCTAGAGACACCATCCCTTCTAGATCGATACTCCCCTACCATGTAGGTTTCTCTCTCCTTTTATCCGAGTATTAAATGCTATTTAATATTGTTCAATAGGCTACTTCCTAATCCGAATCATATGAGGGTCACCACGCCAGGTGCTTTTCGGTCACAGACACCTACGATGTAGCAGGCATTGGGGTGCTCACTCTCATCACTTCTAACCTTATCCTCTCACACAGGACTTCATGGAACTTACTCCCACAACAACCCCACAGCATTTCAGTTTTATAACAGAGGAGATGGAATAGATTCAGAGATCAGTGACTTGTTCCAGATCAGCCAGTGACTAAAAAACAAGAAAATAGTTCAAATTCTCTTCTCCAGACTAAAAGTAGAAATGACATTAAGGCTTTGCCTTGCAGAAACAACTCAAAAAATGTCCTCAACCAACTCCCTGACCCAAGAAGGTTGGGACTTTCCTCACTTCTGTCTTGAAAGTGTCAGGGGTTATTATCCCCAAGCAGGTGACTCTGCTTCATGTGTCTGGGAAGGGAGATATTCTCACCCACAAAGACGCTCACCACAACTCCACAGCTTAGTTCTGCTCTTCTTTAGATGAGGATGGAAAACAAATAAGAGGCACCCAGTAGTGACTCATGGGGTACCGGGCCCTTCTACTCCTTTCTCGGGGGCAGGATTGAGTCCATTTCTCAGGGGCAGGGCTGAATCCATTCCCAGGAAACCCAGATGTGCTTTAGGCTATTTATTTAGGCTTTGGGTTCCTGAAGTCTGTCCATCTTCTCAGCAAATTGCCTGCATCTTTTTTCCTTTGTTTTACCTTTTCTCAGTCTCTTCCTTTCAGTCAAGTCATGTCTGCCATGCTTTTGCCAACAGGAAAAGAAATATGACAGGCAAACACAACACCATCACCTGGGAGATGTCAGGAGCTCTGGTTAGGATGCCAGTGGAAGCCACTGGCCAAGGTGATATTTGAAGATAATGTGTATTTCATATAGCCATAACCATGATTCCACAAGCTGGATAACTGAACATCACTATACCTGCTTTAATCTTCCTCTGTGTGGGTTACACTAAGGAGTTAATGAATACTTTTTTGGTCATCTAGTGGATAGTCTATGTTAATTTACAGAGAATTCTGTAGAAGATTTGGTCCCAATCACTGTCTACTAACAATATCCAAATACATCTGTGCTGTTCTTATCCTCTTGTGTTCTGCTTGTCTAACAGAGTAAAATCCCATTCTGAATATTTCAGCGCTACAGCTGACAAAAGCACTAGCCACTGTGAGATCTGCTTTCAAATTTAAGACACAACTAGATGCTCGAGACCAGAATTGGGAATGGACAGAGGCCTGCTACAAGTGGCGCTGTCACAGATGGCCCTGGGGCAGGCTATTCTCAGTAAGCCTGGAGGGAGCGAAGGGTTAAGGACAGAAGAGACTCGGGCAGAACAAGTCCTGTGTGGACCACATGGCCAGTTCATGACCTCAGTGGAAGCAATTCCATTACCCTTTGCTTTCGAGAGCCTCACCCTCTCCAAGGAGGTTCTCTGCAGCTTGACCTTTGGTGACCCCAGAATTTTTTGGCAGCTGCTGGAACCAGGGATCATCTTTTCAGAAATCTGCTTGGCATCATTCTGTGACTTATCTTTCAGGCTTCATCACAATTATTCATGCTTTAGCAGTATCCTAGCTACAGTCACAGAACTGTTCTTAGGTTGCTACTGAGGGTTATTCTGGCCCAGTCGATAGAGAAAGAAGATGCCCATGGCCTCTGGAACTTGACTCCAGGAAGCATGCTCCCTGAGAGGACAGGGGCTCCATCAAGGCATCTGTTCAGAAAGCCACTCAACCTCCAGCCCTTGCAAATAACCAACTAGGTGGGAATCACAGGTCCCGATAACTGGTTCCCAAGTCACAGACAGTCTGAGTCTGGAGTTGGAATGCACTTCATGGCACACACTCAGCAATTTACTGGGACACACATTCACACAAACTCAGTTCTAACCCCCATCAGTCATCTCTGGGTTATACAAAGATACAATCCTTTATCTTGCTATCATGCGTGGCAGAAATTTTTGTTTTTACCTTGATTTTTTTTTTTTCTCTTTAACATCCTGCTTCTATTCTGTGGTTTCTGCTTCCTGCTTTGTGTATTTTAGGCTACTTTAGACATGACCTCACATCCTGGCCAGTTGAACACTAGCAGCTAATTGCAAGAGCTTTGCTAATGGTCCATACATCTATGCATGAGGGGAATGGGTTACAAGCAAAAATCCAAAAGGCAATAAGCTAGCATGACTAAGAACTGGGGCTCTGGAAGCAGATAGATTTGAGTTTCAAGGTCAGACTTCCTGTGAGGCCCAGGGCCACTTACTTAACCTCTCTGAGTCTCAATTACCTCTTCTGAAAGGGAATCGTACTAGCTCCTCCTTCACAGAATCACTGCTAAGATTATTAATTCTGAATAATGCACATAAATGAATTAGCACATTGCAAGCTACTATACTTACCCTTCCAAATGCTGGGATGGTGTCTAGTATCCACACACGCCTGAGGTCCTGTTAGCTATGCTGTTCTATCTCTACCTGTCCATTCCCCAGTGTCTCTTGATGAACAAAATGCACACAATTAAGCTTTTCTTTCTCTGTTGTCTCATGTAGTTATTTATATTTTTTCAGTTTATATGCTGAACTTCCCCAGGATAAGCAATCTTATTTTTCATGAAGCCCATACCCTAAGAGCAAAATCTCTACAAACTGGAAGACCTTTAGAAGAAAAGGGAGAGCCCACCTTCCAGCTTTTCTGTTTCTCGGGCTTTTGGTTACAGTAACATATCTGATTCCACCGGGAAGAAATATACAGTCAGGAAGTGCAGGAAGTGCCCAGGAGAGTTCCAAAATCCATGCCAAGACATTGATCCATGCCCTAGTTATTCCCTACATCACAGGACCTTCCATCAGTTGGGGGGGAAGGGGGTGCTTACCTCATCACCAGAGCCTACTGTACCCGCAGATCATTTTCCCACCACTCCAGTCTGTTCTCTCAAGCCCCTTTGGCCACACAGAACTTCTATCCTTGCTCCTCCTGTCTGTTCTCACTGACTACTCAGGCCTTTAGGCTTTGCTCCTGCTACTCTGTCTGAAATGCCAAGAAGTGGTCTCCCGTTGCAGGGCTTGGGATTCCCACCTGGAACTTTCCAGACCACCTGTACCTTCATGTGCTACATGCTGCTCTACTAAATCACTTCTGCCTCTGCGGGGAACCAGAACCTTCTGGACGGTGGTCATCTGTCTCAACTGAAACCCTGCCATTTGCTGTGGCAGCTTTATGTATGCACCTGTGTGCTGTGACCCTCTGGCATAAATATTAAATAATAATATCTCTGGGGGTGGGGAGGAATAGTTCATGTTAACTGACAAGCTCTTGTGAAAATATAAACGCAGCCACAAAACTGGGTATGGGTTAATTTTGAAATATAAGGAAATACAAGGATTGCTCAACAGGTAGATGCAAAAGCAGGCTACAATTTGCATTTTTACAACCTTTTGCTTCAAGAAATAAAACATCCAAGAAGTAGAACACGTTACAAGAAACTTGGGCAAGGTGGCAGTTTTCTTGGGAATTCAATTCTAACTCCTGCCAGCATCTCCAAAGCAGTGTTTAGCCTATAAGAAGAAAGACTCCAAATAATGCTAATGCTACATAAATGAAAAGAATTCTGGACAATGACACTGCTCAATTTTTTTAAAGCATTCTGTGAATTTCCTATTACATCAGTTTCATGATTCAGCATTTTCCATTTCATTATTTACAGTAATATATGGCGAAATAACCCAAGGTTTCTGCAGGATCCTAAAACATAAGGTAGGCTGGAAGGCAGGGTGTCACCTGCTGTAAATGTACTCTTGTTAACAGAAAACTCCAAGCCGAAAAAGTCATCAAAGAAAGTGAGAAATATTCGCCCACCTTGTTCTGAGGGTCTAAATTACGCTGGCATTTTAAATGACTTGGTTTTGAAAAATGGGCTACTGCCATTTAGTTGATGACAAAAACAGAAGCCAAGAAGTAACGCGTTCTGTGGACTGGCATGGCCAAGCCAGGCGTATGAAATAACAACGTTCAAAACGCAGCTAAAGTCATCACTTTGGCGGTAAGCGTGTTACAAAGAACTAGATTTCTTTCTGGCAGCCGCAACTTGGTTGGAGTGACCACGCAGGAGTTGAAGAGCGCTGGGAAGAAGGCGAGATTCGGCGCCGGCTACGTTGGCAGAAAAAAAAGTCCGGGCCGTGAGAACCGGGTGGAAACTAAAAGGAGGACAGAGCCAGAGAGCTTTCCGGGAGAGAAAGAGGCGAAGTTGGGCACGGGGAGGAAACTAGCTGCAAGAAGATAGTGAGAGACGCCAGGACGGCTTGGGTGGGAGCTGGAGGCGCCGCGGGGTGGGGAGGCAAGGCGGGGAAGTGAGGTTCCCAGGTAGAGTGGGGGGACAGAATGGGGCCTGGGGGAAACCTGATCTGGGTGTAGAGCGAGTCCGAGAGGGAGAGGAATGGACACCAGCGAGAGCGCAGCGCGGCAAGTCCGGTCCACGCACCCCTCTCCGCGCCCCGAGTACCCATCCCAGGTGCCGGGAGCGCCCGGGGCACCGCGCCGAGGAAGAGAGAGAAAACTAGCAGCGCCGCACCCGCCCCGCGCGGCGGAGGTTCCAGGCCGCCCCCACCCGCGTCCCCGGGGGCCCCGCGCGCCAGGGAGGACCCGGGCAGGATCCCGCGCTCACCAGGTAGCAGAGCAGGAGCAGCGCGCAGGCAGGGCGCCCGCCGAGGCCCAGGGGGCTGCCGCCACTCGGGGGGGCCATGGCTGCGGCCCGGGGGCCGACCGCGGGCGGCGGGGGTTGCTGCTGCTGCTGCCGCGGCCACCCGAGCCCCGCGCCGCGCCGCTGCATGGCGAGGCCGCCGGGATCCGGGCCGGAACAGGTCACCTGGTGCAGGGACCAGCCCCCGCCCGAGGCGCCACCTTCGCGCCCGCCCCCGGCCGGGCCGGCCGCCGCGCGCGGGGCCACCTGCCGCCGCCGCCGCCGGACCCGCCGCCGCCGCCACCGCGGCTCCCGCCGCCTCCGCCCCCGCAGCCCCAGCCGAGCGCCGGCTCCTCCCCGCCTCCCAGTCCCCGTCCCCTCCCTCCCCCCTGCCTCTCTGCCCAGCCTGCCTCCGGGCCGCTCCCTCCGGCCCCCAGGCGGTCACCCCTGGGGG
>PVHY01009625.1:0-19717 GCA_004024945.1 Uropsilus gracilis
TAGTGGCTGGACCAGTTTGCACTCCCACCAGCAGTGTAAGAGAGTTCCTTTTTCTCCACATCCGCGCCAACATTTGTTGTCTGTTTTATTAATGTGGGCCATTCTTACTGGTGTAAGATGGTATCTCAGTGTGGTTTTAATTTGCATTTCCCTAATTATTAGTGAGGTGGAGCATTTTTTCATATGCCTATTAGCCATCAGTATCTCCTCTTTGGTGAAGTGTCTTTTTAGTTCTTCTCCCCATTTTTTGTTTGGGTTTTTTGCTTTGTTTTTGTTGAGCTGTAGGAGCTCTTTGTGGATCTTTGTTATCAGACCCTTGTCACTTGTCTGGAGGGCAAAAATCTTCTCCCAGTTGGTTGGGTTTCTTTTTGTTTTGTTTTGTCTGACATATTTCTTTAAGCATAAGATGTGACTTAAGTACTCAGTGGTATACTACTCAGCTATATAAAAATATGCAATCCTGCTATTTGCAATAATATGGTTGAACTTAGAGGGTATTAAATCTGCCATTTCATTTTTCTGTTTTGTGTTTGTTCCCTGTGTTCTTTGTTTCTGTGTTCTTTTTTCTCCTTTTGCTATTAGAGCATTATACCTTTGTTTGAATTATATTTTAATTCATCTGTAGTGTATTGGCTGTACTTCTTTGTATAGAAATACAACCTTCTTCCATTCTTCCTTTTAGAGATAACTCTGCATACATATTATGCATACATAACTTAACATAGTCCACTGATGTCGTTTTTCAAGTATGAGCACAGTGTAGAAACCTTACCTCCTGCTAAGTCCCTTTCACCTTCCCCATTTGTAATATAATCATCTTAAATATGTAAAGTCACGTTACACAGTGGTACAGTTTTTTGCTTCAATCATTAAACATAATTTAGAAAACTCAAATGGAGAAGCAAAATCTTTATTTTTACCCATACTTTTGCTCTTTTCATTGTTCTTCCTTCTTTGTTGATGTTCCAAGAATATTTCCTTTGTCATTTCTTTTCCATCTCAAAAACTTCATGTAGTTATTCTTTTAGAGTAGATCTGATGGCAAAAATTCACTTATTTTTCTTCCTCTAAAAATATCTTTAGTTCCCTTTCATTTCTGAAGGATATTTTCACTGATATAGAGCTCTTGTTTGACAATTATTTTCTTTTAGCACTGAATAATGTTGTATTGCTTCCTTAAGTCCTCCATGGTTTTTAATGAGTAAGCCACCACCATCATTTGAATTATCTTTTTCTTATAGATAAGCTTAGTTTCTATTTGATATTTTAGACATTTCTTTAGATGTCTTTCCTTAGATTTCTGGGGTTATCCTGTTTGGAACTCAGTTAGATTCTTAAATTTATAACTTTGACTTTTACCAAATTTGGGTAAATTTTTAAAGGGTTTTTCTTTTTATCTTTTTTATTGAAGTACCCTTGGTTTACATCATTGTTAGTGTTTTAGAAGTATAGGATCTCCCCTTTCAGGTATAGTTGCTATAGCACCCCATCACCAAAGCACCCATCATCCACCACCATAGTGCATTGTGCTCTTGCCCTACTTTGTTCTTGGCCCTCAAATTTGGGAAATCTTTAGCCATTATTTCTTTTTTTTTTTTTTTGAGACTAGGTCTTGTGATTTCTGCCCGTGGAACCGCAGGCTCTCGTTGCCTGTGGTACCACAGACTCAAGCAATCACCAGCCTCAGCTTCCCAGGTAGCTGGGATTACAGGCGTGCACCACCACGCCCAGCTATTTTTTTTGGAACTAGGTCTCGCTACCGGCCCCAGGCGGGGCTCGAACCGTGATCCCTAGCCCCGGCCACTTCATAGGCTGAAGCATACAAGCACGAGCCACCGTGCCCAGCTGACTTTAGCCATTATTTCTTTAAATCATTTTTCAGTCCATTCTTCTTTCTCCTCTTCCACTGGGACTTTGACAAGAATGTCAGATATATTTTCTGTCTTTTGTTCAAGTTGGATAATTCCACCAATTTATCTTCCAATTTACTGATTCTTCCTCTGTACCTTCCATTCTGCTATTAAGCCCATTTGTTGCATTTTTAAATTTCACTTATTATATTATCCAGCTCTAAAATATTTACTCAGTTTTTTCTTTATTTCTTCTATTTCTTTGCTAAGATTTTTTTTTTTTTTTGGTTTCCAGCATGTTGATAATATTTCATTGTTTTTATGATGGCTGCTTAAACACATCATCAGATATTTCCAATATGTGTGTCATCTCTATGTCAGCATCTGTTGATTTTCTTCTCATTCAGGTAGAGATTTTCCTATTCTTCCAATGAATGATTTTCTGTTATATCCTAAACATTTAGATATCTTTATGAAACCCTATATACTATTGAATCTTTTGCTTTAACGGGCTTCCTCTGTCACCATGCTAGCAGGGAAAGGGTACCATTCATTACCTACAGGTATGGGCAAAGGTCTAGATTAACCACTTAGCTGTTTTTGACACCCTGGAGAAGGGAAGCCTCATCACTGCTGGAAAGAAATGTAAATATGCAAGCTCCTCACTAGACCTCTACTGATAATATCGTGGCCAGGAATAAAAGTGGCACCTTGTTTATTACTTCCCCCATGGGGCCTCTACTGACACAGCAGTGGGTGAGCCTTCTTGACAATGAGCAGGAATGAAAGTCCTGGCTTTTTCAGTCGTCCTTCTCTGACATCACTCTGGTAGGATGGAAGGGAAACCTGGTTACTACTAGGCTCATTCTCATTTTAATGTTTAATTCATTCAAGAAATATGTATTTGGTGTTGGTATGTGTCAGGCACTAATCTAGTTGCTGCAATAGAATGTAAATGAAGCTTTAAATAGGACAGGTAAGATGGACAAGAAGCAAATAAAGAAATATTTAATATTATTTACTGATAGAGTCAGAAAAAAATACTATTTTGGCTAGGTTCATTAACACCTTTCCAAGAAGATGACATTTGAGGAAAAAAAGCTTATTGAAGTAAAGGAAGGAATTTCACAAAAATAGGGGTAAAGAGCATCCAGAAATGTTAGATCAAAGACTTGAGCAAGAATGGGTTTGGTGTGTTTCATGTATATTATAAGCATTCTATCAAGATCTGATTTCACAGATAACATTGCTTTGAAAGGGGCTGGGTTTTTTTAGTGAAGTTTCCACACAAGTGGTATGTGAACATAACAAAAATCTTGACAGTATTAAAGTTTGGGAAGCACATCTGTCTCTGAGGTAGATAATGTTACTAACCCCATTTAAAAGATGAAAGAACTAAGGCCCAAGGTCGTCGTTGTATATATACATACATACATACATATATATATATAAATCACAGCAGATGAGCTGGGATGCCATGAGCACAAAGATCATACCCAAAGTTTATAAGAAGAAATATGTAATTTTTCTTCTGTCTGGTAGAACTGCTGGTTGTTGCAAAGAACAAACCAAAATCTTGAAGAATAGTTGGAGGCCTTGATGTGTTTAATTAAGGTGTTTCTTTTTATTTTTGCCAAAGCCATGCCTACTGGTAATTTTATCATGAAATTCCTTCCAGTTTTTAGCTCTAAAATGATCAAGGGGCAAAAGAGACATTGGAGCTTATTAGAGAAAATAAGGTAAACCACTCAAAATTCTGGAATGCCTAACTTTTGACAATTCTCTCATTCTACCCAGAAGTCCTTTAACCAACTGAGATTCAGGTGCTGTCTTTAGCACTGCAGCCAAACCCTGCATTGCTGATGGGCATTTTATGCCAGAGTAAGCAGGTCCAGCCTCCCTGGCCTTGTTGCTGAAAGGCAGCCTTTGCAGGATTCTCACCACAAATTTCCAGAGGTAGCTCTGTAGATACCCCATCCTGTGGACTCCTCTGATCTACCTGGACAGGGTCATCCCCAGGCCACCAAGTTGCTCTTAGTCTTTTGAGAATGGGAAGCATCTTTATATACTTCTGGTTTGCCCACATCCTCTGCCTCTTTGCAGCTCTATGTATGTTTTGGAGGGAGATTTCATAAAGATTTCTAAATTGAGTTAGAATTTCAAGTCTATTGTGACATGCAAATTAGTCCTGCTTGCCCGTTGGCAGCAAAGCAGCTGAAGTGCCTAGAGACGGACCATAAAATGAAAACATCAAAGTGATTAAATGTGCCCAAAGAGCATAATCGAGTGCATGAATAAGAGAAAATAAAGCAAATTGATTTTCTCCAGTGCCAGAAAAACAGAATAATTGAGAACAAAATAATAGACTTTGAAGTAATCAAAGTAAGGAATGCACCATAGTGACATAGAAACAGCCAGTTGTGGAAGAGATTTATTGTGTTTCTGTTATCATTTTTACAACTTTAATTTCATTAGCTAATAAATACAAATCAATTGAAAAATCAGTCAACCAGAGAGGAGGCAGTCCCAAGCAAAGATTTTTGTTCACATCTCTAAAACAGACTGAGGCAGTGATCCTTAATCTACTTTCATAGGTACATATCTCTCTTATGAGCTAGAAAACGTTCTGGGAGGCCTCTCTCTTTTGGAAGTTGTGATAGGCAGTTCTGCCCATCACTTTCACATACAGGCTGACCAATTCGGCATTCTGAAGGGTTGCAGTTATACCCCACCAAGATGTCCCACACACAAAACTGCCTAAGCATCTTGCTTTACAAAGATGACATCTTGGGGAACTGACTGGCACCTTGGGTGTTAGGTAGATCTGAACTTGTGTGGTGGTAGTGGCAGCGGCAGCACTTTCAGCTGGAGCACCTGCCATACATGGTACAGCAGAGCACATGTGGCTCATTGCTTCTGTTGCCCCTTCCCTCCCCCCACACACAAGGGACCCTGAAATCTAATTTAAAACCAAGAGGACTGTGCGAAGAGTCTGTCACTCCTTTGGTATTCAGCCTGGCAGTCAAGATGCTCCCTGGAGAGGCTCGAGGGAGGGGAGCCAAGTTGGGACACTTATGCTGACTGGCCATGGAACACTGGGGACATCGAGCTCTGCTGGGATCAGGTGCTGGAAGATCAGAGCAAACATGAGACCACTGCAAAACTATTTTTATGACTCCTCCATGCAAAGAACCCCTCCGTACCACTGCTCACCTGTTTGTGGTTGCATCAGCAGCCCTTCACTTCAGGATCCACAATGAGAACTGATGTGACTCAAATTGTGGTTTTTTCTGCACTGACCCTTGAACTTCTCTGAAGCTGTTGACACTTCCAGATGTTCATGACACACCTTACCTTTAGGGCTCCACAGTTAGCAGCCATGCCTTTGGCTCCAGTAAAGGATTTGGGGCCACTGGGATTGTAAAGCAGGGTGCACAGAAGTTGGCCATGCTGAGACTAGCACTACTCGCTGGCTCAATCCACATGGCATGGTTAATAGATTGAGCTTGCCAGGCAATTTGTCCTAGAGAAGTTTTCTTCCAGCAAGTACCTAGAATCTGAGGGAGTCTCTCTGTCCTTCTGATGGCATCCAAGGTCCAATTGTGATGCACCCTGAGGTGAATGAAGAATGCTAGCATTTAGCTCCTTTGTGGAAAGGAACAAGAATCTGTCTCCAGCTCGGGCCTGAAATCCAAGCTTCCATTTCCCACTGGTGTTTGGGTGGAGCAAATTGGAGCAAATGGCTTTCCCAACTCTAAAGCATTATACAGATGTAAGGCTGCATTATTCTTCCTGCTGCTGCTATTCGCATTATCCTTGATTTCCCAGCCCAGAATTTTTGTCTGAAAAAGAAGTGTGGAGACAGCACATTGACCAAAGAAACTGGGATCGATGACTCCAAAAAGCTGGGAGGCATTGCCCAGCCCAGCAGTCAGACCACTGAGGCTGGACTCCATAGGCCAACTGGCTGGCAAGCAAACAGCCCGCTCCCATGATGTCACCCCTCCAACTACTGTGCCTCTCCTTCCACATGTAGCCAACAGATTTAGGCACAAGAGGGGAGAAAAAATGAATCATAGGCTAGTTTAGGAATGGCTTCAGTTCCCTTTCAGACTGCAGTAGTCCCTTGCAAGCTAAGACCAGAGCATCCTAGTCTTCGGGTTAATACCCTTCTAGAGCGGATATCCTGGGGAGGTCTGAAGTACTGTGGGATTGATCTGTCTCAAATTCCAATCCAGGTCAGTGGGAAGCAAGTGGTCATTGATGGCTATACTAAACTATCACCAAAAGGTTTTCTGATGATAGGCAGGTTCTGCATGATGAGTTAAGCAATACAATTAACACTTAAGAGGCAAAAGTTGAATCAATCTCCCAGGCTACATAGAAATCTTGTTCTGCCATTGTTCCCAGTTAGAGTGAAACCTTCAAACCTGGTACAATGGGCCAGCAGCTAGGAAACTTGCTGTAACCCTCAATTGCACTTGACGGACCTGAACCCCTCCCTAAAATCATTAGGGACTCCCACAGCTGCTAATGAGACCATGGCTCTCTAGGCCTTGAGGACCCAGCCTCTGGCTGTCTCTCCAACCTTACTGCCTCCTCCCTAACTCTTGTCCTGCATTCTGACCACAAAAATGTTGCAGTTGCCTTTATACATCCTAATCTGCTCCCACAACCTGGAAACTTCTTTCGCCCTTCATGGTGCCACCTCCTTTTTAAAACCCCCTGCACACTTTCTTCTGATGCCATCTGCACTCTGCAGACTATTGTTTTATTGCTTTGTTGCTATGGACAATTGATGTGTTGATCCTCATATATGCTTCCTCGCTAGCTTGATATACCTGAAGATAGGAACTGTCTCTGTGACCCCAGCACCAAGCACACACACCCATCCCTCTGTAGCCATCTGTAAAGTCTCTGAAATGAATGGACAGACACAAGAACCAGACTGGGCTGAGGGACCAGGAAGATAGTTGAGGTGGGGGACAGGGTGACTCACCATCAAAGATTCTCAGATACTAGAAGCTGATGGCAGCAGATCAACATGGCACCTGCTATTCAAAAGCAAATCCATACAGGGCTTTTTCCCAAAATGTGCCTCATGTATGCTGTATATGAGACAATTTGGGACAACACAAAGATATTTTTAATTGTATAATCTTATTTATTTTAATGTATGCTTTAAATTGTATGAAGAACACCAAGTCTGTTGTGTTGTTGTTGTGCTGGTGGTGGTGCTGGTGGTGGTGCTGGTGGTGGTGGGAGTGGTGGTAAAGTGCCCAGACATAAACAAAAATATTGTTAGTATTACTAGAGATAAGAGGATCAAACAACATTTCTGAAAAAGTACTCATATGATGGAAGTTTTGGAAATGCTTCAACAAACCAAAGTTCACTTCTCTGTTGCTCTATTGTGCTTCTTGGCCTCCAGGGGTTCTGGGGTCACCCCAGCATTCCTCCCAACTATTATGATGCTGTCTCTAGAAGGCATTTGCCATTTAGCCTGGTGGCATGGATGTGCCTTCTGTTAACTCATCCAGCATAGGTCTGAGCACTTAAAAGCAACAGCCAAGTTCTGACTCTCAGTGGACTGAATGGGCAAATGCTTTGTCAGCTGCCTCATGGTTCTGCAGTTGCTCATTACTTTGGTGAATATTCATGGGACACCCATTATTGCCAGGTATTGTTTGAGGTGTTGAGAGTACTAACACATCAGTAAAAAGCAAAACCCCTGCTCTCATGGAGCTTGTGAGGAAAACAGAGAGCAGGCAAACGAGCATGCAAGGTGTTCATTCAGTGTTCTAAGAACATGGAAGAAAATAAAACAAGATGATGTGGGGAAAATTCATAAATAGGGGGTAACTCCTGAGATTGGGTGGTTATAAAGGTGGCTTTTGAGTTGAGGCCTGACTGACAAAAGCATCAAACAGGAATATCCAGGGACAGAGCATTGTAGGCAGAAGGGACAGCAAATACAAGGAAGGGGGTAGCCCAAGAGGAAAAAGTGACTTATGTTCCAGCTACATAAAGAAGCCCTGTGTGGCTAGAACAGAGTAAGTAGGGAGAGTGGTAAGAGGAGACAGAACACAGGGGAGACCCCACAGGGCTTGGTAACTGAGGAGTTTGAACTGATATCAGGGTGAGTAGAAGCTACACAGTGTTCTAAATATAAAAGTGATGTGGTCTCACCTAAATTTTAACAAAATACTCTGGCTTCCATACAGAGAATAGGTTTAGGAGACAAGGATGGACATGTGGAAACCAATTCTGAGGCTGTCAGCATTGTCCATGCAAAGGCTGGACAGCAGCAAAGGATGAAGGGGGATGGGTAGATTTGGAATATAATGCAGAGGTAAGATTGACTGAATTTGCTAACAGACTGAAAGGCAAGTAGTAAGTGAAGGAATAAATGAGGATAACTCCTAGTCAACATCATGAAAGAAAAAAAGCAATATTTTGTATATTTGTGTTGTTCAGTATGGTCACCACTACCCACATGTTTCCAATGAAGTTTAATTAAATAAAACTTAAAGTTCAGTTTCTCACTTGCACTAGCCACATTTCAAGTGCTCGCAGTTACGTACATAATGGCTTCCATACTGGGCAACATAAAAAGAGACCAATACCATCATCCCAGAAAGTTCTACTAGACAACACTCCTCTACATTAAAAGATTAAAGATTGCAAGAATAAAAAGATGGGCCACAGATTTGGAGAGATATTTGTAAAACACATACTCAGTAAACAACTTGTATCAACAACAAAGAACTCTTAAATTCAACAATAAAAAAAATAAAAAATAAACAATCCAAATGTTTTAGAGCAAAGGATATGAATAGACACCGCAAAGTGAATATATTTGAAAATATGCTCACTGTCATCACTAAAGAATTGCAAATTAAAACAATGAGATACCACTATACCATTATTATTATAGCTAAAGTCCATTATTGACAATACCAAATGCCAACAAAGATATAGAGCAATGGGAACTCCCTTGTTCATTGCTAATGGGACTGAAAACGGTACAGTCACTTTGGAAGACAGTTTGACCGTTTCTTCCAAAGTTAACAAACAATCCAGAAATTACACTCAGTGGTATTTACTCAGATAAGTTGAAAACTCATGTCCAAAACCGGAAAATGAATGTTTATAGCAGCTTTATTCATAATTGCCAAAACGCGAAAACAACCAACATGTCCTTTAATAGGTAGATGAGTAAACAAAGAATGGTACAAGCAGGCAGTAGAGTATTTCCAGCACTCAAAAGAAACTAGCTATCAAGCTACAAAAAAAAAAAGGAAAGAACTTAAATGTGTGTTGCTAAATGAAGCAAGCCAGTCTGAAAAGACTACATGCTATATGATTCCAACCATATGACATTCTGTAAAAGGCAAAGCTATGGAGACAGTGAAAATATCAGTGTTGCCAAGACTTTGGAGGAAAGGAAGGGAGGAATGAATAGGTGGAGTAAGCAAGCCATTCTGTGTGCTAGAATGGTGGCTACATAACATTGCACACTTGTCAAAACTCAGAAGAGTACGTCACCAAGAGTAAACCCTAATGTAAACTATGAGCTTTATTTAATAATAATATATTAATAATCACTCATCAACTAACAAATGTACCACACTAGGAGCTCCAGTGGCACAATCAGTTGGCAAGTAGTACATATACAAATGTACCACACTAATGCAGTATTACTATTAGGGGAAACTATGGACTGGTGGTAAAGGGCAAAAGGAGCAGGGAAATCAAGAAAGCTCTCTGTACTTTCTGCTCATTTTTTCTAGAATCTGAAAATAAAGTTAATTAATTGAAAAAAAAAAAAAACTAAAGAGAGTGCTCACCAACACGTGGTGTCTGACACAAAATAAATACTCCGTAAACCTTTTTGAACAAATGAATCAGTAGAACCCAGGCCTTTTGCATCCCACTTCAGTACTCCCTTTTGTATATCAGTGGTAAGTAAATAGTATAATTTATTGTCCAAACAAAGATATTGAAGAGTTAAATGGGATGCCACGGGTATAAATCAGAACTGTTCCAGAGATCACAAATGGGAGCCTAAGCCATATTTTGCATCCAAAATTATTGTTCAGCCTCACATACGGATGTCCGACACAATAGCCTTTAAAAATTTAAATCTGCTGTCTACACTTAACAGTGGAAAAATCACATAAAAAATGTGAATTCTGGCTTCTCTTTGAAAAGATCTGGTCACACTGGGCCAAATTCAGCACAGTAGTAAATGACTGGCGATCAGTAGCAGATGCCCCCTTTGTGAACATGTACCTTCCTATTTGCCACAGACCCAACTACTACTCTCTTTTGCATCTCTTACTCTGGGCTGTGAGCTTCCATTTGTCATTGCACTTACTCCGTTTTGGTTTTATTTTCTTTTCTAATAGAGTTAAGAAAAAAACAGAACTATTTCTTGTGTAGACATACTTCAGAGATTGCAGGTTAAGTCCCAGACAACCACAATAAAGCAGGTGACACAAATCTTTTGGCTTTCAAGTGCATGTAGAAGTAATGTTTACATTACTCCAGTGTGGGTTAATGTGCCATTACATATGTAAAAAAAAATACATACCTATTTTAAATACTTTATTACTAAAAAAACTGCTAACCATCACCAACACTTTCACCAAGTCAATCTTTTTGCTGGTGGAAGGTCTTGTGAAAATGACAGCATCTGCCAAGTACAATAAAGTGACCCTTAATAAAACAGGGATTGCCCATATTCATGTCACGGTTCAAAGCAGGAAGATGTCAGAAAGGGCAAGAGCACCCCACATGTCTTGCATCTACTCTGCTTTACTACAAATAGTACACTCTTGGCTCTGTAGTCACTCAAGTTTGCCCCCTCTGGTCTGAACTCTTCATCTCCCCAGGCTCCACACTATGCAGGCCTTTAGAATTTTCTCAGACTGCCACCCACTGTGGAAAAAGCTAGATGTGATGGAAAAACAATAGGCATTATTGAAGCCTACATTTTTATTGTTACCCAAATTCAACATTGCTCATCATCAACTTTTGGTGGTAATTATTGTTTCTGTTGTTTTTCTTAATTGCCTCCAAATGTAACTGGAGAGCAAAACAGAAGAGCAGAGCAATGCCCACCTTTCTTTCCTATGAACTTGTGTTATTGGAACACTTGGACGTGGATAATTTTGCTCATTCGGGCATTCATTCACTCATCAAGCTATGGCTATACTTACATATTCCAGCAGGTTCTCTTCAGCAGAGGTAGTACATAAGCAAACTCATGGAGATAGAAAAATCAATTGAGGGTGTGTTGAAGCTCAAGGGTGGACTTTGTAGGTAGTTGGGAAATGCTTGAGTGTTTCTGGAGCAGTAGGCACAGGAATGCATAACTACCCATTAGTAGGGGACAGCTCCAGAGGTGGAGGCACCAGGTAAGAGGCTGTCACAGTGATTTGGGTAATGAGCGGTGCGAACAAAGTAGAGACAGTGGAATGAAAAAGATAGGACAGATAGGACAGCCATCATGAGGTTAGACTTAGTAACTCATAGATGTAAAGAGTGCTTGACCTAAGAGACAAAGAATCAAAGATGACCCAGAGATTGTGAGTTCAGGAGTTGAAGACACCAAAAACATGATCCAAAATAGAAAAAAAAATTATAAGTTGGACCCCATTAAAATTAAATTTTACTTTGCAAGAGTTCAGAAAATGAGAAGATAATTTATAACTTAGATAAAATATTTGAAAATTATATCTCCAACAATAGATTTGTACCAAGAATACACAAAGAACTTTTCAAGAATTGACAGTCTTTTTAAAGTTGTTTTAGTGGGCTACAGTGGGGAACTATGGGTGCTTTGGTGGTGGATGCACTATGGTGACTTCACCGGAGAGGGAAATCCTATACTTCCAAAACACTAACAAGGTTGTAAACCAATGGTTCTTCAATTGGAAAAGTTTTAATGTTAGAAAAAGTTGGTGCTCTAAAGCAAAAACAAACATTCAGATTCTGAGAACAGAATGGTGGTGACAGACGGGAAGGGAAGGGGGTTGGAGTGGGTAAGATGAATAAAAGAAGTCAACCAAATGGTGGTGGATGAAAACTGCTTTTGTTGGTGATCACAATGTGGTATATACAGAATTCAAAATACAATGCTATATACTTGAATTTACATAATGTTTAAACAATGTTATTTCAATAACAATAATAATAAACGGTTCCACTCTTCTAGTAGTGGGAGAAAAACAAAAGAATATATAAAGAACTTTCCGAACTCAACAGTAAAATATAGGTCCAACTAACAGAAGCTATGAAAAGGATATCCAAGCACACATATATTTGTGAAAAGATGTTTCATATCACCAGCATTAGGAAAATACAAGTTGAGATCACTATACACCTGTTAGGATGACAAAAAGAAAAACTAGTAATGCCACCACATACTGATAAGAATGCTGAAAAACAAGATCCTTCATGCATTCCTGGTGGGAATGGTATCCCTACCCTGTAAAATAATTTGGTGGTTTCATATCAAATTAAACATACACTGCCATATGACCCAGCAATTGTACTCATGTGCATTTTTTACAGAAAAGTAACTATGTTCACACACCAAGAAGTGTGAAAATTCTTAACAGCATTATTTATAATAAACTCAAACTGGAAACAACCCAGATGTCCTTCAATGGGGGAATAGTTAAGCAATCTTCTATGTTCATGCCATGGAATGTTATTCTGCAATAAATAGGGACAAAGTTAACTCAAGCAACAGTTTGAATGGACCTTCAGGGCAGTGTCCTGAGTGAAAAGAAAATCTCAAAAAATTATATACTATAAAATTCAATTTATAAAAAATTCTCAGAATGACAAAATTATGGAAATGAAGACTAATTAATGATTGCCAGAGCCCAGGGACTGGGGGTAGGGTGCTGTTACAAGGTAGCATGGGGGAGATCTTCGTGGCAATGGAATAATTCTGTCTTCTTGTGATGGGAGTTTCACAATCTATACATATGATAAAACTGTACACAACTATACCCGCATGCAAATAACTGCATTTAAAACTGGTGAAAATTGAATAAGGTCTGTGGACTGTATTGATGTCATTTTCCTGGGTTTGATAACGATGTTCCCACTTGGAGAAACTTGGTGAAGGGGACCTCTAGGTACCATATTTTTGCAGTTTCCTGTTAATCTGTAATAAGTATTGAATTAGAAAATTAAGAACCAAAAACAAAAGATGCACCTAAAAATTTGCATAAAACTCCAAGTTATTATGCTGAGTGAAAGAAACCAATCTTAAAACATTACATACTAGGCCAGGCATGGTGGCACATGCCTGGAAGCAGCAGCCTAGGAAGCCACAGCTGGGGCCAGGGATCACGGTTCGAGTCCCTCCAGGAGGAACATAGCAAGACCTAGTTCCAAAAAAATATAGCTGGGCATGGTGATGTGCACCTATAATCCCAGCTACCTGGGAAACTGAGGCTGGGGATTGCTTGAGTCTGTGGTACCCCGGGCAACGTGAACCTGTGGTACCACAGGCAAAAAAATAGCGAGACCTAGTCTCAAAAACAAAACAAAACAAATTACATACGGCTCTGTTGTATTTATATGGCATTCTTGAAAAGACAGAGACTTACAGAGATGGAGAATAGGTCATTGGTTGCCAGCTGGCAAGACAGGAGGTGACTACTAAAGGATACCATGATGGATTTCAAAGGGTACTGGAACTGTTCTAGGTCATGATTCTAGACATGAATTAAGAATCATAGAATATTCTATATTCTTTTAAAAATTAATTAGATAGAGGCTGGGCACGGTGGCTCATGCCTGTAAGCTTCAGCCTATGAAGCGGCCGGGGCTAGGCATTACGGTTCGAGTCCCACCTAGGGCCCGTAGCGAGACCTAGTTCCAAAAAAATAGCTGGGCATGGTGGCACGCACCTGTAATCCCAGCTACCTGGGAAGCTGAGGCTGGGGATTGCTTGAGTTTGTGGTACCACAGGCAATGAGAGCCTGTGGTTCCACAGGCAAAAATAGCAAGAACTAGTCTCAAAAAAAAAATTAAACTAGATAGGCAAGTGAATGCTGATTTGTTTTTTCTTTTCTCCCTTCCATTCTTCTACTCACCCATTCATTCAGCCATTTATTGAGCAGCTAGGCTGTGTGAGGCTCTGTACTAGACTTTGAGGATCAACCTAAAGTAAGGGAACCAGCGCTCTACCCTCACGAAGCATTCTCCCTACTTCAAAGGAAAAGCTTCAGTGAAGTTTGAAACCTAGTATTTCTGCCTGGGGAAGTAGGACAAGAAGACTATGAGGGACCAGAAGAGCCAGCTTCTCAGTACTAGAGCCCAGTTGAAGGGATCACTTTTCTAGCAGACTCTCAGGCCTAAGGGGAGGAAAGATCCCTCAGTTCATATCTCACAGGTGTTTTGGAAAGAAAATGCAAGCAGCTAACAGGGAACAAACATTTGGGACAGGAGATTTGATGCACTCAGTTAATTAAATGTGAAGTCTGAGAAATCTTGCTTGATTTTGTATTTGGGAAGGAGCTTAAAACAACCATCCCTTTAGCTCAGGAATTTTAGCCTAGCCATTAGACTGGGCTCAGCTAGCTGGTTCTTCTGTTGTTTTTGGCTGGTTCACCAAGCACTGCAGTCAGCTGACTGTCAGAATCCTTACTCACATGTCTAATGGGAGCTGGTGGTTTTTGGGGTATATATTTCTGAGGGCTGGTGTTTCTGAGGTATATGTTTCTGGGCCATGTGGGCCATATGTTTCTTACCACCCAGTAGGGTTTGTCCATATGATGGGGTCTTGGGGTTCTCGAGAGCAGCAAGAGAATAAAATGAAAGTGCCTTTTTTAACAGCTTTATTGAGGCATAATTCACATATGTTACCCAAATTTGAATTTTGTTTTTTCTCCTGTTTGCAGGGAATCTGAAGCATGTGGTCTAGTTGACAAAAAGAGATCAGGTTTCCAGAGCTGAGGAGCAGTGCCTGTAATGAAGACAGCGTGTTTATGCGAGCAGTGTGTGGAATTTGTGACTGCAGGGGAAATTTGGAAGAAATTACTTCCTGAAAATTTCCAAGGGGCACCAAAGTGGCAGCTGGCCTCCTGGGGTGAGGTAGGCAAGCACCCCAGAGGCCTCAACTAGGCCTAGGGGAAGAGGGAGATTTTCAACATTTTAAAGTGTTTATTTTTAAAAAACACACAAATGCCATTTTTAATCTTTGAAAATTATTTTTAAGCAAGTTGGGGAGGGGTATTTTTATTTTCTTAAAGGAGACAGATCAGAAGTTGGAGGAAAGCATGGGACTTGGGTCGCCAGTTTGTGGGATAGACGGTGGGAGGCAGGGGAAAGGAGGCAGGGTTTGGGCCACAGGACCATCCAGGTAGAGCCCTGGGCAAGGGAAGACTGACTGATCAGCAGACTTGGAGGTGTGGGAAAGGGGAAAGGCCAGCCATGTTTTTAGAGTTATGGATCTTTTTTGTTTTTTTAATTAAATCTTTGAAAACCTATCTCTTTGTCCCATTGTCCTCATTGTTGTAAAGAGTCACTGACAGCACGCACAGTTCTGAACATTTCCTCTCACAGAATTATCAAGAATAACCCTGCCTCTTCCGTGCTCTGCTCCAGCTCAGCCTGGAGGGCCGACTCTGAGTGCTGGATTCTATTGGGGGTCTGATTCCTAGATACAGAAAACCAGGCTTTGTCCTGCTCTGAGGCCCATCCTGAGTGCTCTAGAATACAGGCATTGCAAGCATGGAGAAGGTTTTGCTGCACCCTGTGGCGAAGCTAACCTGTCCAGAGAGGGAAAGATTCAGGGATGGAAGGGGGCGTTGATCCATCAGATCAAATAGGCATTTTGAAGGACGGCTGGGATACATCCCCAACAACTGTAAACAATGAGCAATTTGAGAAAACGTGATACAGTTTAGCATGCACTTGTGTGACTAACCTTGCAGGAGAAGGCAAGATGGCAAAATAGGAAAAGGGAATGGAGAGAAAGGAAGTCAAAGGACAGCCATGATTTTGTCATTTGATCAAATATTTGTGAAACTCCTTCAACTATTGGAAGGGGACAGGAGACAAGGACACATCCCTCTCTAACTGTCTAGAAACTCCTAGACCAGAGCTCAACATATTTCACCGGGTCACCAGCATGAATCTACAGCAATGGGAGCACAAGCAGAGAACAGCATTCCCAGTCTTTCTAGGTGATAATAGCTAAATAGCTAAACCATCCTGGGGGTGGGGGGGCAGCATTCTGCAGAAGTGAGTGGAAAAATCCTTGAATGTGTCCCAGAATGGGAATAGTCAATTTTTTATTAAACAGCATTGGGGCACCCAGATAACTAGGAATATCAGTCACTCCAATGCCCCCATTCTAACACCTTGGGCTCGAGGGCCATTTTACTTCTACCAAAAAGAAAGGGGATGGAAAAAATACAAGAGGGAGAGCACTGAATGGGGTAGTTTGAGTGGAGGGAGGACCAAGAAGGCAGAAGGAAACTTCAAGACCATCCCTTAGGCTGTCAAGCTTTATCTTCTCAAAGGCCTGCATAATGTAGTTCCTACTCCCCTATCCCCATTATTTCTAAGGAACCTATCCCTAAAGTTGTCACCTAAATTCTTAAAAAGGTCTCAACCCTGAGAGACAACTGCCTGCCAAAATAGTTAATATAACCAGGGCTCCATCTTACTTTCAGGGGGAATGGACCTGAGTGATAAGGAGCCCTGTCCTTCTGGGCAGTCATCCCATCTCTACCCACCTTGGCTGGCACTAACCAGTCCCAGTTCTGACCAGAGAACACTGGAACTGACTTTGAATTGACCGACTGGTGGGTCACCCAGAGGCTGGTCCTTTCTATACCCGAGAGGGGGCACCACCTCAGCAGCCTTCAGGATTCCTTTGCATTTTATTTCTGTTTCAAAAAATAAGCCATATATAAATAAATTTTAAAAACTTATCTAGCAAATTAAAAAATAAATAAGCTGTAATTATTTATAATAGTGAAGACATGGAAACAAACTAAATGCTCCTAAACCTATGAAGGAATCAGGAAAGTGTGGTATAATTTGATCCAGTGATCACGCTTCTGGGAATCTATCCAAAGAATACAAGAACACTAATTCAAAAGGGAACCCACACTCCTATGTTTATTGCAGTACTATTCACAATAGCCAGGAAATGGAAACAACACAAATGCTCCAAAACATGAATGGATCTAAAAGTGGTGGTATATTTGCACAATGGAATATAATTCAGCAATCAAAAAAGACAAATTCATGTCATTTACAGCAACATGGATGGAACTATAAGGAATCATGCTAGCCAGAAAAAAATAAGCCAGAAAGAAAAAGATACATACTGTCTGGTCTCACTTATATGTGGGATATAAGGAAAACAAACAAAAGGAAAAGAAAAAGTTAAAATTAACCTGATAGCAGAACTAAAGCATACAGCAAAGGAGGGGTAGGGAGAGAGGCTGAAATTAGGGGAGGGATGAGGACAGGAGATCAGGATGACAGTTCATGAGTGACATGGTGGTGGGAAAACTTTGTATAATGATGTAAGAAAATAAATAATCAATTATATAACAATGTAAGAAAATATATATAATCAATTATATAAATTGATTAATTAAAAAGTAAAGAAAATATCTCAAACTATGTTCTAAGAAAAATTAATGTGCATGGCAAGGAAACTCAAAAATTGTATGTTATAACTAGAAATTAAAATTTATTCTCCCCTACCATTCACATTATTCTACCCAGAATAACTGTTTTTTAGACCATTTATGTTTAATCTTTCTTTTCTAATATTAGCCATTCCCTTCCCATTGCTTTAATATCATACAGCAGAAATTTCATAAGGCATTCTACTTCTTTGTATTCTCAATTAAATATTGTAATCAGTTTATTCTTGTTGGTTAGTAGACTTTTTACAAACTGGACATGCAAATTAAGTTTTGCCTTAAACAAGACCCAGATTTGGATGCTATAACATGAATAAGATATTGCTTCATACTTATTTTTCTCTCACTGGTGATGTTCTTTTATTATCAATTACTCTTATTTAGAATGAAACGTGTTAATTTCTGGGGGGGAAGATGTGATATAGATACACAAGGGAATATTACTCAACAATCAATAAAGATGAACGATTAACTCTTGCCATTTGTGGCAACTTGGATGAAGTTGGGAGGGATTATGCTAAAAGACCTAAGTTGAAAGGGAAAAGAGAAATATCTCTTTAGAATATAGAGCATATAGGTAGAATATAGGGAAAATAAGCAAAGGATCAGGAAAAAGACAAAACTTGCAAGCTGACCACAGATCTGAGGCACACAGCAGGGGAGGGGAATGAAAGGGGTCAAAACGGGAGGGAAGAGCATACAGGACAGTAGTGATGGATTATGGTCCTGTGGTCATGGGTGAACTACAGGGATTACACCAAAGGGAAAAAATTAAATACTGTCCAAAATGAATAATGATGTTAGAAAATAAACAAATTTAATTATTAACACACATATACATGCTATAAAAATCCTATAGCTAGAACTAGGAATCATTTTTAATTCTTAAAATTTAACAGTGACACACCCAAATATGGGCAAGGCATTCATAAAACAAATGAGACAGATCAAAGAGTTGCTCTGCTCAGCTGATACCCATCAAATTATACCTGCATGAAACTGACAAAAGAATTGCTTTGTGAAGAATGATCATAAGTGAAGAAGATGCAAAGGCGATAAACAAAATATTAACCAAGGTGGACTCCTGGAGGAGAGAATGGTTTGATTTATGTTCTTTCTACCTTCCAAGATTTTTCAAATTTTCTTGAGGAAGCATATTCTAGTTTGATAGTAGGAAAAAGAAACTGAAAAGAATTGATGTGCAGGGACATTTGCGGATAAAAGTGAGGCGCAGTGGGCTGTTGGCAATGCCCAGGAGGCTCTGAACCAGCCTGAAATATCAGTCAGACTGGAAGACTCCTGATTTATCATTCACTAGACCCAAGAGTCTTTTTAGAGAAGTTGGCTTGGGGATGGGGCAACCTTATGCTCTGTGTGAGCTTGCCTTCCTTTCTAGAATGCCTTTTTGCCTCTGCAAGCCCTGTCATAATGGCCATAATGATAATAATGCAAAGAAATCATTGTAATAGGCTCATTTTACAAACCTCTTTCATTTGTAGGTTGTCACTGTCCACCCTGATGAGTGGATATTATCACTCACATTTTATAAATTAGCAAATTGAGGCTGCAAAATATAGAGTTATTGTCCCAGCCAAAAGTGGTAGAGCCAGGAAGCCAAGCCAGCTGGAACTGCAAGTTCCCTTCCTTTTTCTACTACCCCACACCTAGTGCCACTAAAATAGTTTTCAACACTGATTTCAGAATAAGCAACTTTCTTAGAGCTCCTAAAGTCCAAGTTGTGCCAAGCTGCCCACTGTTCCCAAGCCCTCACCACAGCAACATCATCAATTAGTCATGTGCTGGAAAGCAAATTTCTCAACTTTTGGGGGTCTGTTTCCTCACCTGCAAAGGGGGGAAATCACTCTTGCACTTCATGGGCTATTTTGAGTGCTGAATGAATTAGCACAGATGGAAGGACTTTGAAAAGAATCTAAAGCATTGTGTGTAAGATGGTCTCCCATGAAAATAGGTCCAGAGAAACTGACCTTTGAGAAAAACCAGTGTTCCCAGGAGCCCCACAATTCTCCACCCACTCTGGGGCACTCACAAGGACCAGTGACACTGAGTTTAGGCTGTGTCTGCAATTCGAGGGTTAAGAAAATAACCATTTAAAAAAGAATATGTATTGAATAAACCCATATTTGCATTAAACATCTTTGGAAAGATACA